>FIZU01051309.1:0-23960 GCA_900064475.1 Pseudococcus longispinus
AAAAAAAAAAAAAAAAAAAAAAAAAAAAATAGAAATGGAAATTTTTTAAAAAAATTGTAAAACATTAAAAATCAATATTTTTTTAACAATGGGAGGGGGTATTCAGTTGAGAAGCTTGAATAAATCCCAATATTTTTGAAAAAACTTCTCATTATTTACTGCTTGGTAAATAGAAAAAAAAGTGCAGAACGAAAAATAATGGGAATTGATGATCTATAACTTTTGTTTGAAACTTTTTTTTGTATAGTGGTTTTTTATATTTCATCAATTTTTTTTGACATCTGGTAAAAATTTTTACAAGATTAACGATACAAAAAAAAGTTTCAAACAAAAGTTGTACAGCATTGAACTCAATCATTTTTTGTTCTGCAACTTTTTTACACCTTATGGTGTGAATAAGCTATTACTTTTCTCGTACTTTTATTTTTCGAGGAATTAGATATTGGTAACCGGTTGGAAACCACTGAACCGGTTTCAAAAATTCATATCTCATAAAAGCTGCTTAATTCTTTCTTTATCTTCATACAGTAAAAATTGAGATGATAATGACTAGAAATTTTTTTACTCAATGGAAGTTTTCTTCAAAAGTTTCCACTGATGACTGGAGGAAGGAAAATGTTTATTCCTGATTTTGATCATTAGACATGAGAAAATTCAAAATGATAAGGGGTATCCTGAAGACAACTAGCACGGAGCTGAGTCTTTTTTTAGATTATTTGATCAAATATTCATCTCAAATCTCCCCCCCCCCCTCCCCAACACAATTAAGATCGTGTACTTCTCAAATTTGTAATTTTTGAAAAAATAACTTTGAAATTAAAAAAATCTAAAATGCTGAAATTTGAGAAAATATATTTTAAAATATTATTTTTTGGCCAATATAACTGTACAGGATAGGACCTCATTATTTACACTGAATTTCATGAAATAGTAGTGGTACCTAAAAAATCATCCAATATGGCCAATTAACCATGCTTCTTATGATCAGAAAGAAACATATTCCACCTGATGGAACAAATTCTCGATGTTTATCCAAGTTTGAATGTTTATACTACACACTTCTACGTAAATCTACCTTTTTTTATGCTCGAAAATTTTTCAAACCGACCATAACCGTCACTTTTTGACAAGGTAATTTTACACACGTACATGTGTGAAGCTGACGTTATACACGAGATCGTAATCTTCGTTAATGAAATTTAATTAATTTTCAAACCTATTTAAAATGCAATTAGGAACACTACGAGTACGTTGTGACATTGAATTTGTGCAGGGTTTCCCCTTTGATGAAAATTTTCACGTAATTACGCATCGATGAGTAATTACATAGAATAATTATACGAGTTTCAAACAATAACAAAAAGATTAGATACCAATTACATACCGATACTTTTCTAAACAGAATAATATTTTGGAGAACGTATTCGAATAATAATTAAACTTTTTCCAAATCGTTTTGGAAGTTTCTGGGAATCATTGAATGTGTAAAATGCAATTATTACGACGTCATTTAACAAACACGAGTACGTATACGTACAATACCACGACTGTATACAAAGAAATTGAGAAATTTAACTCAACTAGATTAATCAACTTTTTTTGACACCATTACGAGTATTATTATTGCTGTAAAAAGGGTGACTGTACAATCGAACGAGTTTATAGTGTGAAATAATTTTCAACTTACCGAGTTCTCAAACTATCCGAATAGGTACGCTTGCGATTCTTCATTATTAACGTAAGAAATATACAAGTAGAAGGATGATCGATATTGTAATGAAGCAACGAACCAAGTACGATAAAAGGTCGTAAACCCTGCAAAAACGTAAAAAACAATACCATTTTGTAAATTAATCATTCTGTATTTTACGAAATTTATTGTATATAACAACGAATTGATATGATACTTATGGTATAAAATTGACCTTTTTTTTTGTTTGTAATACTATCTACGATACAAGTATCTTCGCTTTTTCCGAAATTTTTTTTGAGAAAATCGAATCGCAGCTATATGTATTTCGCGTCATTATTTATTCGGTGTAATTAAATATTACCTACACTTTTAACTTTTTTTCCAAGTTCCTACTAATATTTTACATTTTAACATTTAATTTTTTTGTAATGTATTTTTTTTATTTTTGTTTTTACGTGTTTACGAATTGTTTTGTCTTTTTTTTTGTGCATGTAATATGAGAGTATATGTGAAAAATTGTGAACGTGAATGTTGTGCTGTCGAAGTATTCTCTTTACTATGTTTTTTTTTCTTTCTTCTTCATATTCTTTTTGTATGAATTTTTTTTTCTTTTTATTTCAACTTTCAATAGTACGCTCGTGCTATGAATATTGTGCCAATTTGTGAAAAAAACAAAACATCGCGCGTGTTTTATTTTAGATCAAAATTTTGTACCAATCGTTTTTAAGTTATCATTCTTTGTGTTAGGTTTGATCTCATTTGTGATACCTATATATATATCTAGTACTTATAGATTGTACGCTTAATGATTACCTACTTAATGTATGTTTTTAATATACGAATTCCAAAAAGAAAAACCTAGTAACTTTTTTTTGACCCCTTTCGCAACGACACCATTTAATAACGGCGGCGTTTTACGATTTCGAGTTACTAATTTTACGAGCGTGTTATTTGGCCACGCTTGTGTGTAAAAAAAAAAATGATATCAACGATGTTTCGAATTAATTACACAGGCGGTATCGTATACTATAAACACGTACTCAATCAACACCGTATATTACATAACGTATTGTTTGGTCAAGTATACGAGACGAGAGGAAAAAAACTGTAATAAAAATCTCAAATGAAGAGCTAACTCGAAAAGATTATTATATGTAAAAGGCCATCACAACGTAGGGAAAAAAAACTTCCAACGGAACAACTAGCTCAAGGATTAATGCAATTGGCAATTTAAGTACTTAATCGACCGCCTACGTGTAGGCGACTCGAGAAAGTTTTTTTTTTGCAGCGGTAGTTTCGAAGCGATGTTCATAACGAACACAGGAAGCTTTATAGCTCAAAGGTTCAAATTTCCGTTCAGACAGCATATTATAGTTGTAAATTTACCAAATAGTCTCGTAACTGGATCAATAGCGAAATAATGTCAATATTGAAATACTTACACGACACATCCTCCTGTACACAAAGTTCTGAATTTCATCCTATACCTACTCGTGTTTTATACTATCGAGTAAAGGAAGTGGAAAAGCATTCGAAACGAGGGTTTGATTATCCTTCTCTTTGCTTTTTTATTGCTGAGTGTTGCTTTGATTCAAGTTTCCAGCGAATCGAGAATTTGAAATGGAATTAGAGGTGAGTTTGATAGTAGGTAAGTATGTTTAATTTTTTCAAATTGTTTTGTGCTGGTGAAGCATTCGAAATTATCGTAAAATCGATTTAAAAAATAACTTGGAAATCCATGAAAGAGGTATGCACTCAAGGGAGGATTTGGAAGTAACCCTCTTATTACAAAAGTGAAGTAAACAGAAAGCAAAACAACCTATTGGGTGTGGGGGGGGGGGGGATCAGTTCAAAATTTAATTTGACAACTACTTTTTTCAAAATTCACAACTAAAATATCCAGAGAAAATTCCAATTTCATCGTTCAAATTCAAAACTCGTGATTTTTGCAATAACTATTTTTAATTAAAAAAATTGGAAAATAAATACCTAAGTACAACTTGACCGAAACAATATTTACCTAGGCAAGAAATCTTCTTAGACCAAAAGCTATTTTCTAAATCTTGAAGAAACCCAATGACCCAGATTTTTAGAGACAATAAAAATAAAAATGTACTCGTAAAGTATATTTCGGTATTTGAGGACACTTGTCATAAATTTTGGCGGGAGAGGGGTAAATTCAGAATATTTTAGAACTGACGTGCCAAAAGAGTATCGGGTACTATGGAAGCAATCGAGCAAGCTCATCTGACTTGAAATAGTCTAGTCATCATGTACAAATGTACTATGTGATATTTTTGGATCATTTGATGATGTATTTCGTAAATTATAATGAAAAAAATACTTTAGTTTTATTTAATTATATCAATGTTATTAAATAAAAATGTAAAAAATGTTGGCCAATCAAAATTTTTAAATCACTCAATTTCACATTGAACGAAAAAAATAAATCAAGATTTAGGTAATCTGATTGAAAATTAAAATTATTTCATCTTCAACTTCTTCAAATTGAAACACACAAAAACCATCAACTTCTGGATGCACCAGATAATATTTGTACAAGGGCAAAAAAGTAGGTATGTCTTGTTTGGAAAATTCATAAAACTGAAATAAAGTCTCGGGATCCGAAAAACATAATAATAATACGTACGAAGTACTGTAGACCTACCTAGTTGATCCCAAAGAGTTAGTACGAGTATTTTGGGATGGATCTCTAAAATTTCATGATACGTTTCTATTTCTACGTATATTTCGACAAGAATACGTAATCCAATAATGATCTTTCTTCTCATTGTTCTCAGAATTTGTCATTTAGGTAAATAAAAATTAACAAATCATGGGTAAAGGTCTAATCATCCCCCCAAAAAATTATAAAGTCAAAAATATTCAAGCTTCAAAATCATTTCGGTCAAAGAAAAAATCGATTTTTTTCATTGCATCAAAATTATGAAAAAATATGTTTTGCATATGTGATGGTGTCCAATAAAAGGGACCATTCCGATCAAAAAATCGATTTTTACTTTTTTGGCTCATTTTACGTAAAAAAGAAAAACCCTCAGAAATCGAATGGAAGTGGTCCTAGTTCTAGTTCACCAAACTCAAAATTAGTCGGGTTATTGTAATTTAAAGGCAGTAAGATCGAGAAAAAAATAAAAAATTTGAAATTTTTTTAAAACTTTTTGGAACATTTTTTTTATTTAAAATTTTTTTTTTAAAAAAACTTTAAAAGCTTTTCCTGTAAAATTACATTTTTGGTCGGATGGTCCCTTTTATTGGATACTGTCACGACGACATTTTTAAAAAAACCTTAAATGACAAAAAGATGATTTTTACCTTGAAATGACAATTTCAACTAAAATATTCACAAGTTGGACAAAAAAAAAATGGCAATCACAAAAAAAAAGATTTTAACCAAAAATGACAATTTCGACCCAAAAATTTACAGTTACCTATTGACAAAAAATGACAGTTTGGATCAAAAAATGACAATTTTGACAAAAAATTTACAATTTGGATAAAAAAAACAATTGATGAAAAACGGAGATTTTGACAAAAAATAACAATTTTCTACCTTGAAATGACAATTTCTACTTTGGAATCACAATTTTGACTATAAAATGATAATTTTAACATACATAGATTGACAATTTTGAAAAAAATGACAGTTTGGATTAGAAAATGAAAAATTACAAAAAACAATGATTTCAATCAAAAAATATGTTTTTGACAAAAAATGACCATTTTGACTGAAACCTGAGAATTTTAACCAAAAATGCCAATTTGGACCAAAACTGATATCTTTTACAAAAAATTACCATTTTGGCCAAAAGTAACAGTTTTTACCCTGAAATTACCATCTTTACTTTTAAATGGCAATTTTGACCATAAATTTATGAAGATTTTGAACAAAAAATGGCAATTCTGACAAAAAACAACATTTTTGACCAACATCGCATACATTTTATCAGACTTTAGGAAACTTATAAAAATTTTGAATATAGAACGTCAAAATTTTTTTTCGATATTTTAAAAAAAGTCTAAAACAACTTTCAGATATTTTACCAGACAAGGTACGTCTGTACATAACGCTGAGATTTTGCCAAAAGGGTTTAGTTTCTTTTTTCCATCAAATTTTATAACAACTTTTGCTAAAATATTTATTTTTCAACGCTATATAATCTTAAAATTCCAAAAACTTCGAGAAATTTCTTCTTGTTAACAAATTCTTAAACAATCGTTTATACTCGTAACACAGAAAATTTTCAGAGTATTTTAAATAACTTCGAAATCATTTCAACGGTTTTTGCAAAAACTGTCTGATATTTCATCAACTTTATATTTATTTCCACTTCCTTTGACTTGGAATTATCCACCACTTCTCTCTTAGCAAAAGTACGTCTTCAGCTCATAATTAAGCATATTCATTCAAAAGCAAATAAAACTACCAACGCACAGCTCAGCTATTGCCCTAATTATAAAAACCAATTCTACATTGCACGCCTCCTAACATCGTCCATCATACCGAGACCCGTTTCGCAAAGGAAATGCTGAAAAGTAGGCATAAAAGACTCCAACCGCATACAACAAACCTTTAAAAAACAATCCAACTGCAGCAAAACATACGGAAAGGAGCATAAAGTAAAAACTAACCAAGGCAAAAACAAGCATCGGAACGAACCTTTGTAGATATATAGCATCGCTTCCATTTATTTGCAGGCAAACCCAAAAACCTGTAAATTTCTCTTCGCAGCGTGTAATATAATTTACGCGAAATTCGGCGAGGCCTTTCTTTCATCGTATCATCGCATCTCTTTTTTTTTCTTTCTTTAAAACGAATTTTCATTTCGAATTGTACACGCTCGAAACGTTAAACGCGCGACAATTTAGCAAACAAGTAAAATTTATGTAGGAAGTGTCAAATTTGAAAAGTATATTTTTCAACACGTTTCAAACAGCCGAAATAATGTTAAGTTATAAAACAGTACATTACATATAACATCATAAACTGAGTGTCATCATTGTCGTCGACGTAGGACTAAACAGAATTACGCGCTTACGTCTGTACAAAATTATGGCAATTTATTCGAAATAACCGACGAAATGCCTACGTATATCTAACCGAGTTTTACGTACGTAGATACCTATGAAATTCGCTGCAAAAAACCTGATTTCCTCGTTCGGATAAATCAACAAATTTGAAAATTTCGTCGGTACCCGAATTAAGTCTTGATTTTGCGGAGAAATCGACGACGTATTTGCGCGAAATCCTGTGTATTTGGAATAGGTACGTAACTACTCACTGCGTCGATATACGTAACGAGATACATGAGAGGTATTAAATTGAGAAAATTATTAGTTTGTGTGACGCACACTATACTTAATTCAGCAAAAAACATTTCGTAATGTTGTATCTTGGAATGGAATGAAAAAATATCGGTTTTCATTTGACGTTCATACTTTTTGTTTACTTGCGTTTAAATCTTTACTCCCATTCGAGATTAAATGTCGACAATAATTATTCTATTTCTTGCCTTCGGCAAAAATAAAGGAAAAATTTGGGAAAAACATATTTTCACGTTGAAAATTTCCGTTGCACATAACACGTGTATGAAGACAGCACTTTTATTAAGAAACTTGGTGAAATTCTTTATCTGATTTCTTTCTGCTCTCAAATCCTTCCTCCCTAAATTTCTTTCTCTCAAGGATTTCAAATTCCAAAAAAATAAATTAATCCTTCATAATATATAATGACTGTGAAAAAATGTTGGTCTCTTTTGGAAAGAAACAAGGTACTTCAGAATTTCTAAAACACGAAGCGGAAATCACTGAAAAGTTTTGGCATCCACCCCTCCAAAATTTTAGTCTTCATTCTTCATTTCTCATTTGAGATTTTTTTGAAATTATTTTTCGTTAAAAAGTTTATAGGTATAACGTTGATTTGATTTTTTCAATTTTTTTTTGTAAATTTAAATCTAATTGAAGCTCCCTATTTCTTATTAAATAAATTTACCTGAAGAGGTTAAATATTTTCCACGTGCATTTCCTGTAGCAACTCAGCAAGACGATTTAATTTATTAGGAATTTTGGACCCATAGATAGGTATAATTTATTCTAGAGGTGAGGAGAAATAAATATGGGAATTATTAGCAAAGGATATGGTTTTGCGATGACCAAATCAGTAAAAAAACGTCACGAAATTCCGTTACTCTGGTTTTTAGACATTTTTGGACTTGAAAAAATTTTCAGATTTCCTCTGACTTTTTGAACTTGGAAAATATTAGAGATAATGCTGACTTTCTTACATTTTATCAGACAGATTTTTTTGATCTTGAAATTTTTCCGAGATCACGCTGACTTTCAGACATTTTGTCGAACTTGCTGACTTCAAGACGTTTTGTCAGACTTTTTTGGACTTGGAAACCTCCACAGATTTTTGGGGCTTGGAAAATTTCAGAGATAATGCTGGCTTTTAGAAATTTTGTAGGACAAACATTTAGACTTTTTGGATTTAGAAAATTTTAGAAATCACGATAATTTTTCGACATTTTGTCAACCGAATTTCTTGGACTTGGAACATTTTAGAGATCACACGGACTTTCAGACATTTTGTCAGGCTATTTCAAATTTTCTGGACTTGAAATTTCGTTAGACAAACAATTTAGACTTTTTGAATGTAGAAACTCAACTTTTACAAAAAATTTTGTCAGGCTTTTTCAGACTTGAAAAAATGTTCATATTTATATGACTTTTAGACATTTTGTCAGGCTTTTTTAGACTTGGAAAAATTTTCAGATTTCCATTGATTTTAAGACATTTTGTCGAACTTTTTTAGACTTGAAAAAATTCTCAAATTTATTCCATTCATTTTTTGAACTTGGAAACTTTTAGAGGCAATGCTGAATTTTAGACATTTTGTCATTCTTTTTTGGAATTAAAAAATTTTTCAGAACTCAAATTGATTTTTGAAATTAAAAAATTTCAATCAAGTTCAAATAAGTCATTTTGTCAGACAGCTTTTTACTTAAGGCTGACTTTTAGATATTTTGTCAGACTTTTTTAAATTTAGAATATTTTTTAGTTTTCTGCTGACTTTTTGGAATTGGAATTGAATTTCAAAAATTTTTCAAAAAAATTTCATTACGAAATTCATTTACAAAAATCAGCTGGTTACAATGACTTTTAGAACTTTTGTCTGTTTTTTTTTCGTGAAAACGACCAAATTCATAGGACGTGTGGCCATACCCTACTCGGAGGGGGGGGGGGGGGGTGAAAAAGGGGGGGGGGGGGGGGGGGGGGGGTTACAAATGGTACAGTTGTCCCCGGGCTCAGGAATTTTAGGGACCCGATGAAACAAAAAATGTCATGTTTTATTTGCATTTTTCACTAAAAATTGCCCTCAACGACTAAAAAGTTGGAAAAAGTGATGAAATTTCAGGTTTTGAATTCAATTTTCTGCAAAAATTTTCTTCTTCGCTTCGCTCGTGCGGGCACATAAAATTTTTTGTCCTTGATCCCAAAATTTGATGAGTATTGTTCAATAAGATCAAAGTTCCGGATGTAACATTTATTCTTCTTAGTAAATTTTTATATTTTTATCCATGAGTCGAATTTTGGAAACCGGTTCAAAAATATCTAATTGTCTGTAGTTTTTGAAAAATTAACGATTTGAAAAGATACCTCAAACGCAAGTTTGTAGAATACCAAAATAAAGATGGTTTCATTTTCATCCCGCCAACAATTTTTTTACGTCTATCGATAGAAAGAAAAGAAATTATGATTAGAGAAATTTTAAGCAAATTTTTTCACTTCCTCAAACTTATAATTTTTTTAGAACAAGAGATGAAAAAAATTCTTCGACAAAAATTGTATGAAACTTCATGCGGAACAGAAGACGTTGCTTTCTTCTTATCGCAAAATCAATCTAGAAAAATATTAAAGAAAAGAGGATTTAATAAAGCCAAACTCATTTATATTAACGCCGCGCCGTCGTCAAATTTTGGGGTTGTTTAAGATACTATTATCGATAATTTCACGTAAAAAATTTATCTTTCAAATTACAAACTTATTTCTCAAAACCTTGACCTTGAATTTGTAAACGTATAATCCGAGATAAAAATTAAAAATTTGAAACCCACTGAAATTTTTCCAACTTACTTATTTCTACTTTGATTCTTAATGTTAATAATACAAACTTGCAACATTGATGAAAACTTTTGTTTTAATGGATCGATTTGGAGCAAAATGTACGGTAAATAAGTTTGCCTTGTGTATTTTGGGACTTTTTCATTTGTTAAGGTTTCTTTAGCGGCACAAATCAAAAGGGTTAGTGAACACTATGAGAGGAGGGAGAGGGACTGCCTTGAAAAAAAAAACAAAAAAAAAATTAATCAATTTTTTCAATATTCAAGGTCTTAAAAATTCAAATTCCTTATTCCTTCATCTCCTTTCCTTCTTTGGAAAACATTTTACATCCCCTAATACCTGTCAAATCACCCCTCCTTAAAATTTTATCAAGCCAAATGTAATCACATTTATACATCTTCATAATTAAATCGATTCGTACGGAAAACTCTCGAGTAAAAAAAATTTCACACAGAATGGTACAAATTTTGCATCGAATCTAAATCAGAATAATTTGAAAATGACTCTCGCAAGGTTGCATGCTTGCTCGACAAGGTCTGAAAAAACCCATTGGTAAAAAGGACGTATTGTTTTAATAAAATAAACCGCATATTTTATTTGTGTAGTATTGTAGTAAAATAAATATGTCAAATAGAATTTACTTTGATTTATTTGTTCGCGTGTTAGTAATTTTTTTCCAAACGGCCCGTTTAAAGATGAGTTTTCATTACAAAGCTACTCGTAAATTGTGGGAAAAAATTTTCCTACTTTGGTATTTAAATTTTTTTCAACACGCTAAAATCAACTTTGACAAAAAAAAAAGGGAAAGAAAAGAAACTCATTTAGATGAAAAAACATTTTCATTGTATTCGCCCAGCCTATGTACAAGAAATAATAGGTATACCTAAGATAAAAATGGTAAATTTTTCCGACGTAATACGTTGGCGAATAAAAAAACACTTTGTTTCAATACAAGTATAATTTCAGTCTTATTATCTTTGCTTTTCCGATGAATATTTTCGCTTTTCGATAGTATTTTCCCATTGAAAAATGTAATAGTTACTTGAAAATTCATAAATTACACCTCAATATAGTATAGGAATACCTACAGTCGGCTTTATTTATTTGTATTTTTAGTCGAATTCGTTTTCCCTTATAAATAGAATGTTATTGTAAAATTTATGGCGTTATTTTAAGCCTCTGGCGCGGAAAAAACCTTCTTCAGCAAAGTACCTACATTTGACGAACGTTGAAAAGTAGCAATATTTCAGAGACAACGTCAAATTTATACTTGGCTTCAAACGAATTTATCTTAGCGCTAGTCAACCTAGGAAAAAAAATTCTTACTTTTAAAAAAAAATCTGACAACTGACGAACCGAATAAATTACTCAGCTCGACTCCAATTAGACGTGAAAATTTCTTAGCCATTTGGCTGAAAATTGAGAACTCTCCAGAGTGACTGGCTGCACTCGAATCGGCACATAATATTAACTCCCACGTGGATGATTATTTATTCGTCACGGAGATCTGGTCTTTTTCAATTCGAGTAAAAGTAATTAGATCATTGGTGAGAAAATAACGACGTGAATTTTAAATAAGACCGACTACATGCATATACAGAATTACGAACCGATGTAAAAAAGAATATGATCGGTACGAGAACATTTTTTTCTGACTCATGGATACGAATTTATCCCGAGAAAAATAATCGATGGAATAGGATTTTTTATAAATTTAAGATTGGTATATTCGATAATATAGAACACTGATTAGATGATCCCTTTTTGATTTAGAAATTTGCGAATCATATAAATTATTCTATAGCTTTCATTGGTAAAATTTATGCCAACTCGGTTACCTTAGTTTCGTATGAATAACGAATACTAATTAGTGGATTACATCAGGATGAAAAATTTTCCAGACGAAATTTAGTACTTGCTTACTTTCTCATACAGCTAATGAAAATTATCGAAGAATAATAAATCAACCGGGATTACCTCGCCTTACAACCCAATAATCTACATAAGAATTTACCACAAAACGTAGGTTTCACCTGAAGGAAATTTCCATAATTAATTTCACTTATTTTAGGCACATCGAAACTTGTCCCATATGTCGATATTGTTTTTTCAAAGTTTAAAAAAATTCCAAACTTCAGTAAAAGTGGCAAAAAGAGATCCACATATGCGAAGTTAACTTTCTTGAATGTCTTCCCAAAACTGCATAAATCTTTAACCAAAGGCTATGAGCAGTCTAAGCATGCCGATTGGACCCTTGATATAAACTTTCAATTTTTTTACGGAATTGACAATGTTTCGAACTTGTATTATAGGATCACATACCAAGGTGGGTCATTTTTAACTTTTTATGAAAAGTTGGAGGGGATTCGAAAAAAATTGTGAGATGATGTCAAAATAATCTAAAAAAAATTTAGCCTTTGATTTGAGCCCCCATATTCCGAGTGGGATTAACAATTTTGAAATTGCCAAAAATTCAAAAAAATCGTGTTTTTTTGCTTTCTGGAACGGTCTCTCTGAAATTTTTCAAGTCCAAAAAAGGTTTGAAATCTCAACAAGTCCTGAATTTTTCCAAGCTCGAAAAATCAGCTGCTAACTTTTTCTCAAGTTAAGAAAGTCAGAATCTCTGAAATTTTCTCTAGTTCAAAAAGTCAGGTTAATCCAGTCTAACATACTGTCTGACTTTTGAAAACAAACAATTAAAAAAAAAATTAGTTCAAAGGCTGTCCAACAAAATGTCTAAAAGTCGGCGTGATTTCTGAATTTTTTCCAAGTTCAAAAAGTAGGTATAATCCATCCATCTATACATAAAATCCATGATGTGTCTGCCCCGTCCATCTGTCCGTAACACTGACACTTTTCGTGACTTTTAGACATTTTGTCAGACTTCATACGTTGATGATGATATTTTTAAAAAAGTTTAAAATGAATTTTAGACATTTTGCCAGAGTTCATGATACTTATAAACATTTTGAATATCCAACCCTAATATTTTTCAGGTGACTTTTAAACTTTTTGCCAGAAAATCCATGACGTGCCTGTGTGTCTGTCTGTTCATAACGTTGACATTTCAACTTTTAGACATTTTGTCAGACTTTTTGAAACTTATAAGAATTTTGAATATCCAACTGTACCTAATATTTTCCTTGATGAAATTTAAAAAAAAAAACTTAAAATTACCAAAAAATGATTTTTACCTTGAAATTGACTAAAAATTCTTAAGTTGGACAAAAAAAATGATAATTAACAAAAAACAACAGTTCTAACTAAAAATGACAATCTTTACTTTGAAATGACAATTTCAACCCAAAAAATTACAGTTTTGACAAACAATATAATAGTTTGGAACGAAAAAATGACAAAATTGATAAAAAATGACGATTTTGACCAAAAATTATAAGTTCAACAAAAAGTAACAATTTTTACCTTGAAATGACAATTTTTACAAAGAATGACGATTTTTACCTTGAAATGGTAATTTTGGCCAAAAATTCATTATTTGGACAAGAGAAAGCAACTGATGAAAAACGGAGATTTTGACAAAAAAAAATATTTTCTACCTTGAAATGAACAATTTTGACCAAAAAATGACACTTTGGACTAGAAAATGAGCTGAAAGTCTGTCTGACAAAAGCAAGTCCCAAAAAGTCCAATTTCTGACAAAATACCTGTAAGTCAGCGTGGTTTCTGAAAGACAGTTTGACAAAATACCTATCTAAAAGTCCTCGCCATTTCCATATTATCCATAAAAGTATGTTTCATAAGATATGCATTTGTTTATTGAATTTGTTCAGGTCTATAAAAATTTGATATTTTATTGAAATTTTTTTTTGGTTTAACAGAATGTCTAAAAGTCAGCATTATCTCTGAAATTTTCAAGGTTCAAAAAGTCAATGGAAATATAAAAATTTTTCCAAGTCCAAAAAAGTCTGACAAAATGTCTGAAAGTCAGCGTAATATTTGAAATTTTCCAACTCTAAGAAGTCTGCCTGATGAAATATCAGAAAGTTACACTGATTTATAAAATTTTCGAAGTTTAAAACGTCTAAATTATTTGTCTGGCAAAATGTCTAAAAGTCAGCATTTTTTCTGAAATTGTCCAAGTTCAAAAAGTCAATGGAATCTGAAAATTTTATTAATTCCAAAAAAGGTTGACGAAATTTTGTCAGTTTTTTCGAGAAATTACCCATAGCAAAAGCATATCTAATGCTAAAAGTCAGTGTGATTTCTAAAATTTTTTCCAAGTCAGAAAAGTCTAATCTCTGACAAAATATCTGAAAGTTATCGTCGAGGAATTTTGTGACGTTTTTGAAAGATTAAGTCGTAGTAGAAGGATATCGTATGCTAAAATCTCAATTTTTCCTTAGGGGTGATCAGATGATTTTGGTATACGGTCAAAATAGTTGTTTTTGATGACATCTCCATTGAATATAAAAAAATTATGTAGGGATTCTCAAATAGTTGTGAAATATCAAAATACAAGATAATTTCAAGGAAAAAGAACCCTTAAAAAAATAGAATGATATAACCTAAGTCGAACCCCTAATATCAATCAGAAATGACGTTCATCGTGTGAAATCAAAGGTTTTTATGTGCCATAGATGAGGCTACCAACCCTAAAAATAAAAAAAAATAAAAAAGAACTAGAAAGTACAAAACACTCCAAGTAACATTCCATTTCAATTTTCCAAGGTGTTCGGATGAAAATTGTATCCTATGAATCGATTTCGAGTTTTCAAAATCAATTTCAACGTCATTTTTATGACCGGAAAAATCTGAAAAAATTCCTCAGTTCTTTCCCTAGGTACCTCCTTTTTTACATTAAGTTTCAAAAAAATCGGTTGAAAACTTGCGAAGATGGAATTTTCAACGTGAAAAGTCACGAAAAGTACATTTTTCGTTGGTAAATCCCCTACGAGGTGAAATAAAAAATCGCTAATAGGCTCAAAAATTATACTTCAATACTACCCAACGAGTCCCATAAAAAATTGAAAATTTGGATCAAGGACTAAATCGGCGTGCTTTAGCCTGCAATGCTTTAAAAACAACTTCCAACTTCGGTATAAAAGTAGCAAAAAGAGATCCACATTTGCCTCCTCAAAACTGCATAAATCGTTAACCAACTTTTATAAACTAGCATTCATAATACGAAGAGTCAACGATGTAATGTTGGTAAGCTCATATGGCTCGTGTTGTATTGGAAAACCGGAAAAATATTTTTATATTTCATTTTACTAATTTAGTATGGTATTGTGTGCGGTTTTTTGCTGTAGCATCGTATAGTAATGTTCAAATAACACGCGATAATTTCGTTAAAATAGTTACAAGGATGGTATTAAAATTACGAGCATATTCCATCGTCGATGCATTTAATTCCCTTGCACTAATTGTTTTTCAAGGATACATATTTTTTTCAATGTCATTAAGCGAAATTAAATTTTCTATAACGGCATTAAAACGTAATTATATTAAAACGAAAAACCAATCTATAATTTTATCCACGTTCGTATAACCAATTTGATGATAAAAGTCGCGCAAAAGACGAAAACGGTCAATTTTTAATATCCTCATACGAGCAATGGAATGTCTAAAAATAATAACTTCGTAATCTTGGCGTCTTATCGGGCACGAGCGTGTACAACGATGATATAATTGTGTCAATATTAAGATAACATCAAAGATAACCGATTCTCGTGTCTCGATGCCCCTCAATCCCGTAACTTATTGTTCGTCTGCCTTTCGACAATGTAAACACTAATGAACTGGGTATAGAATCGCACCCAAGGCGATAAAAACGGGTCATAGGGTTAAAGCATTGGTTAATATTCACGATTTTCCAGCATTAATATCAAAATCAACTCGATCCTTTACCTTTTCTCGATTTTTTTCTTTCATTTGGTACGTACGCATGACAATAGCTTTCTCTCGTACGATCACGCGAGACAATAAGCTCGAACGAGTGCACTAAAAAAGGTACGTGGTAAACACGCAACCAAAGGTAAAGGTATATACCTGCGAATAAAAATTTAATTTATTAATTTCAGCAACAAGAGGGTCATAAATATTCCACTTATTTCATTTTTTTTTCTTCTCGCCGATTCGCAATGGGAAAAAATTGTTCGGTTGGAAACGTGTAGTCGTTAAAATGCAGAAAAAAGGAAATGAAATTTTGAACCCATTTATATTTTCAATTTTTGATAAACACAACGCACGTGAAATGCTTTCACACGCCGTTCTCCGCGTTCGTTGCGTTCTTTATGTAAATAAAACGGCGTTAATCGATTTTTCTCATTCTCAATTCTCAAAACTGATAAAAAACGTCCTTTCTGCGCGGTTCAAAGTACAAAAATGAGCAATTTTCGTTACCAATATCGTAAGCTCGTCGACAAATAAAAGCTGGCGATATGAGACGGAGGCTAATGCGAAGAATAAATCAAATATTTAATTCGGATTTTTTATCATAATCAAGGTATTTGTCATTATCATACAAAAACGGGACGATTTCGTTAGAAAAATTCAATTTATGTACAAAATCGTCGCAAAAAAATTCAAAATTCGAATACATATTTCGCGTCAATCAACACCACATAGAAAAATTTTGCAACAAAACGTCGAACTGTAATCCTTCAATATACTTTTCGATTGAAAATCAGAATTGAAACAAGACCCTAAAAAAAAAATCTAACTCGAAAACTCGACGTAACTTTTCGAATATTTAATTCGATCAAACACGAAAATATCTTTCGGAATTTGATAATAACATTAAATCTACAACTTTCTTCACAAACGAACCCGAGTCCCTTAAATATTTACAATCGAATCATAGAAAAGCGCAAGGTTACACGACGAACGAGAGGAACGAAAGAGAGAAAAAAAATAGAAAACAAAAGCAACGCGTACGCGTATTAGTTAGGTACACGTTGAATTTGCAATATTTTTCTTTCTTCGTATAACCTGAACGCACCAAATTACCATAATGATATTACGCTAAGGGTGGAAAATTCGTCGACGAATATTCCGAAACTCTCTCTCGAATCTACGTCAAAAATCTAATTTCATAATTTCATTCAAATAATCATCTCGGCTGTAATAAATTTATATACGAGTCTAAATACGTAAACTGTGTTGAGGTTGCACGAGATTGCAGGCTTAAGTTAGTCTTTTTGATCTCAAGTTCAAATCGCGATTAGAATGGAAAAAATTTCCAACTTTGGCCGGATTCATTGTTAATATTGTTATAACTTCGATACCAAAGCTTTCGTTTCTTATAATCCGGCGCACTTCTCGAGATTCGTGTCGAGAAAAGTTTATAAAAAGGATTCGAATTCGCGTCCGTGTTCGTGAAATTCTTCGCGTTGTATTCACGTGTGCTAATTGTTTAACGAGCACTAAACCGTGAAAACTTTTTTAATCCTGGAGCCAAAACGTTTGCCACGAGTATGAATGATACTCGTACGTAATTGGTTGTTTTTCATGTCGAGACAATGTTTGAGATCCGGATGAGTAAATCTGAGGTGGAGGGTAGAAATTCACGTACAGAACATTTCACATTTTTCAATTCCAAAGCTGATGTTCGGGACAAAATTTTGAATAAAATTAATCATGAAAACCAATGCGTAAAAATAGCTCCTTTTATTATTCGTATCTCGTTCCTAGTACTCTCAGTCTCAGAATATTGCCCGCATCCGTTTTCTTCGCGTTTCAATATAGATTTGGCTGACATTGAAAATAGGTAGTCTACTTATTCTTTCGTTTTTCACTTTACACAATAATCAGTTTTACGGAACAGATAACCTGAATGATCTCACCGATGTATGATTAAGATTATACCATATTCAGTATAGGTACCTTTTATGTTATGGTAATTCTTCAAACAACGGTAATCAATTTTAATAATAATTCGTTTCGATTTTAATAACCGCAGATTTCTCGCTTGTTTGTGTGCAGCATTCAAGGACGATCGATTATTTCTCCAGAATAAATATACACACCGGCACACGTATTAAACTGCATTCATCATTGCAATATAATAAAAAAATAGGTACCCGATACAATTGGTATGAATTTTTCTATTTATGGAAATACAATACAACAAAAGAGCTTTATAAACTACAATATGTGAATGAAGATTTCGAATGGCTTCGAGCAAAATAAATACACAAGCAAAGAAGCAAAATCCTGCAGTTCAAATTTTCTTATGGAGTGTTGAAAATTAAATCTGTAGTTTCTTCTAGGTATTTACAAGGGTGAATCTTTTTTCACAGGTTTTCAAGTTGAAGGGGAGGGGAGGGAGGTAGCAGCGAAGTTATGTTTAGAAGTCGAAACGACAAGATGGAGGTAAGAATTTTTTTCCTTAACTCAACCTTTGCCCCTCCCCCCCGGATCAATAGTGTTGAAAATCAATAATATTCTAAAAAAAAATTCAAAGTTGAAAAATTTCACCAAAAATAGCCTTAGTATAATTTTTTTTTTTTTCAAAGTACCATCAGTATCCAAACTGTCCATTTTCTAGGCAGTGGTTTCGGAGGGGTACACGCAAAGAAGTCTCAGGGGGTATATGCCCATTCTAGATAAAATTTTAGAATTTATCCACAAAAATTACGCTGTTGATGTGAAACGAAAATAAAAGTACAGAAAATTACCAAAATCAGTGTTGCAAGAGTGGGGTTGGAGTCAGAATAGTTTTTTTTTCGGGGACACCTAATCCCAATAGAGTGGGGCAAGTTTATTCGTATATGATATGCTACAATTCATTTTTTATGTAGAGTTTATATATAAAACAAACGAACAAAGTATTGAGGAAAAGACCGTGGAGGGGAAAAGGGGAGTTTGTCGCATTAAAACGCGAAGTGGGGGTTAGGGTAAGGAATAAGAAAGGAGATGGAAGGAAAACACTTGGAGAAAGGGGAAACTGGCTCATTACTAGTGCTTCTGCGCAAGGTGACTTGCGGACGACTTACCTTTCAGATAACTTACCCTTCGGATAATTGCCTTACCTTACAGTAATCGGAATTATGTTTTCTACTATCTATCGCTCCTCTTCGTGGGGTCGAGTGGCAGGTGTGGTCGTCCATCAATGTAACTTGAGCATTTGGTGAGGATGTGCGCGGCGTCTTCAGAAGGATTCCCGCAGTGGCATCTTGGTGTTCATCTTCTCTCAAGTACGAAGAGAAAAGCTCCGAAACATCCCTTCCCACTGAGGACCTGCGCGAGGAAGAAATCAAGTTCGCGATCGATATCGCACAGCAGGCATACCTGGATTGTTGGAAACAGGTAGCGAGTCTGGAGGGTAATTTCTTTATTTTTTTGAAGGAATTTCACAAGGAATGAAAGTGAACTCTGTTGTAGCGTGTATGGAGTTTGAAAGGAGTGTTTCATGAAAGTTGACAATTTTTTTACACTTTTTCCTACTGTTTCAAACAATTTTCAAGATAATTTAGGCGATAACTATCTACTTTAATAAATTTTCATGTACTTTTCAGGTAGTTAGCTTAAAGGTTACAACATTTCTTGACCAATCAGATCACCTTGGTCTTGGTGATACTATAGTGAAACTTGAAGTCGTCTAATTCCACATATTTTAACCAAAAAAAGCCATTTTTAAACCAAAATTCAATTTAAAAAAAATCGATCTCATCTTTTCATTATTTTGGGTAAACTGTAATTTCTTTGAATTTTATGCGATTTTTTTTTTCAATTTTATTAAAAAGCGGGCAATTTTTTCGATTTTTTAATTTTTTTTTTAATTTTTTTGAAAAGTGATGAGATGGATTTTTAAAATGTTGTCAACAAATTTTTGAAGGATTCTGTTTCAATTTTTTTCTGATTGTTTTTTTTTGAATTTGTTGAACAAATTTTTTGAAGTTCATATCTATTCAAAATCAAAATTTTTGAATATTTTGCACAAAAAAGATTGAATTTGATTTAAAAGCAATTTTTTCTAAAGAAAAGTGTTTAAAAATTTTTTTTCTAAAAGCATTATTTTAAAATTTTGTCCCATAAAAAATGTATAAAATTTTGTATTTCTCATTTTTTGCGCCAAGTGTAGTTTTTTTACACCGGGGTGCGGCGTTGAAAAAATTTGCACATATTTTACGGTTGATAAAAAAACACATTTCACATGAATCAGCACAAATTTTTGGTTAACTTTAAGGGTGGAAGAGGTACGAAAAAAATACCATTTTTAAAAAAATTTTTACAAGAAATTTTTAACGAATTTAAAAAATTTTACCGAATTGATTTCCACGTGAAATTTTTTTTCAAAAAACATCATTAGTGTACTGTTCCTCATTGAAAAAAATACCTAATGACCAAGGTTTTTCATTTTTGAAAAATTACCATGACAAGAGACGAGAAAAATCGCTGCTAATGATCTTTTTTGGGTAGAAATATTCATCATGTGATGGAATGTTTTCAATAAACATTTTCTTAAAAATATACTTTTTTTTAAGACACGAAAAAAGTAATTTTTTCCAAGTACCTCAAAATAGGCACCCATGGCATTTTTTGATAAAAACGTCTGCAAGTATTTAGACCGCATTTTCTAAAATATTTTTTGAATTTTGTCAAATGTTGAGGGGTAGGAGAAGTTCTGAAACCTAGACCCATCTTCTGTCCTCAATTTCACTTCCAAACAAAAAGGTTTCATACCAATTAACAGGAAACACAAAAAATCATTATGAAAAAAAATTAATGTACGTTCACATAAATCGATCAGTTAAACGAAATGAAAATTTGACCTACCATTTGAAAAAAAATTAGGTAGACCTACATATTTTACAAGTACGACGCATTTGAAAAAAAATTCCAACCACAGTTTAAAGAGAAGCTTAAAATTCAATTATCGGTTAATCAAATAATCATGTAGTTGATTAGATTGATAACAATCGAAATTAAATTTCATACTTTGCCGGCAATAAAAATTATAAGCATAGGAACCGATAGATATAGACCTATCAAAAATCAATTAGAAATTTTCCCATCCATCCATCGACGTGATTTTAAATTCACTAAAGAATTCAAGGGCACAATAATTTTCTACGGTGCTTTTCCCTCCTGAAATCTAAACACGGTCGTAAAACTGCTAGATATAACAAAATTTTATCACGAAAAGGGAAAGGTTACAGGGAAAATGTCATTAAGGTCGGTATAAGGGCCTATATCGTAGCATGAAATATTTCCCAAATTGAGTAGGTCTACATTATATTTACGTTAAAAAAGAGGTAAAAAAATGCTCACTCAATTATTTCTGTAAAATAAATAACACCTGGTGACATTTGTCAATGACGGTAGACATTTTTTTCGAAATTTATATATACGATGACGAGTCCAAGGTCTTTCTGGAGCCACGTTCACGGTCAATTTTTATTTAAACATTTGAATGAAATAGCTAATTGCGTCACCTTTTGTGAAATTTTCCTTTGCGATTGTTCATTGTTTAAATAAAGTTATTATTCTATTTTCTCATTCTTCTTTGGATATATTTTTACGTAATTTTTCAAAAAATCGCGTCAAGAACCGGCCCAATTTACGTACACAAGACAACAGATTAGTATAGCGTGACGTTGTAAATGACGCCGATTTTCAGCTTTTCTGCTCATGACGTCTATATCATTTCGAATTCGTATATCGTCGAATCACGTAAATAGTATAAATCTTTTAGATTTACCGATTGTTTTAAATCGGCGAAAAAAATTTCACTCGTTGAATTTCCTAAAGAAAATCATTTCAACTTGATCGCCGCACAACAAGTGATAATTTATCAGTCTACGTTGTACGATGAATACGTAAAAAGACGAATGAATTTGTTTTTTAATCAATCGATTTTATTCGTCTAAAAGCTAGGGAAAATTTACCCGTAGAAAAATTTTTCCTGTCTTTTCAAGTTATTAATTTCTTTGAGGGGATTTCTTATCAACAAAATTACAATAATCGAAAAAAGAAAACCTGAAAGAGAAATTTAATAATCAAAGTTCAAAAGTTAAAAATAGACTCTAATAAATTACCTATACTCGAGTATTTTAAAAATAAAAAACAAGTCAAAGCAGAAGAAGTCGACTATTAATTTTTCGAATGAAAACGAACGAGATACATTTTTTTTCGAAAACTTTAACCGCACAAAAAGACAAGAACAACTTTCCAAATGATAAATTAAAACAGATAAGCAGGATAAAAATTAATTTCTGTCACATTATGACACAGTGGATTTTTTTTATTTGATAAAACTTGACGTTTCGTGAACCTTGTAAAAAATAAAGGCAATGCCTTATAATTAAGATCATTGCTTTCGTATAAATAGGAGAGATATCACTTTACGTATTTATTTACTTTATAATTAAGTGACAAACTTCAAAAAAAAATCACCACTAATAATAGTATGATATTTAATTGCGAAAAATTATTATTAGCGTATTTCAAGGGGCTAAATGGTTCTTATAACTTTACGTATTTATTCACTTCATAATCGAGTGACAAACGTTTTAAAAAAATCACAACTAACAATAGAATGATATTTAATTGCGAAAAATTATCATTAGCGTATTTCAAGGGGTTAAATGGTTCTAAAAATATGAAAATTTTGATTCTTCTTGTATTTATTCGATGAATGTCAACATAATCAACCAGTTCGATGAATATCGGAGGAATGTAAACGTAGATACCTTTAACTAATATTTATCTATGAATCTTAATATTCATTGAGCCTAGTGAATGTTGAGAGTATTTAGCCTAAACATTTTTATTTCGACATTCACCAACGTCGAAGATGAATCTGCTTTTTCAATTTCGACATTCATGCATCAATATCTAGTGACAATTCACCAACATTATCTTGATGAATATTGAGAATATCACCTCTGAAAATTAACCTACCCGCGATTTTCACCCAAATTCATTTATTTTTCATGAGTTTAATCGAGCTTGGACCCAGCTTAAGCCATTTCTAGACCAAGTGTTGGCCCAACCAAAAAGGACGACTCAAATCACGAATTTGGTACCTAACAATTTTTCACAAGGTGGTTCTTATCTAAACTTGGTGGAATGCTTTTCTGGTTTGTTTTGCTCCCCCCCCCCCCTCAAGGCCATTCATTCTTATGAAAAATAAAACCTAAAAAGTTTCAAATAAGGACCATCTTACCCAGCTCATATGCTGGAAAAACGTTTAAATCTCTGTTATTTATTCTTTTCCAAAAAATGTAAATTAATGCGTGTTTGGTCCACAATTTTGATTCGAACACAAGAAAAATTTAAATTTTTCAAAAAACACCTTTTAATTTACTCGTTAATTTAAACACAAATAAAGAAACAAAATTCAATGACATTTTAGAATATTGTAAAAAGTGCTTCAAGTTGCCATAAAAATTATTTAAGAAATGTAAGACGGTCAAAAAACCATTAAAATTTCTGAAAATCTTGTAAAAATTAATGAAATTTTCATAAAAATTCGTAAAAATATCGTATAAGAGTTCAAAAATTCATAAATTATAATGAAAAAATTGTTAAAACAGTGAAAAGACCATGAAGACCATTGAAACTCTCGTTAAAATTTCTAAAATTTTCATTTAAAAAACGTCGTTAAAAAGGTAAAAAAAAAATCATTAAAAGTATCGAAAATCTCAAAAAACAATTGTAAAAATACTCCTAAAAATCATTAAACAATTTTGCTAAAGTGACTGAAACGCAATGACAAACGATGTAAAATTCACAAATTTTCATAAAAATCTTCAAAAATAACGCAAATTGGTAAAAAAAAATAGGTAATAAATAAAAATGTTTTGAAAATTCTAGCATTTTTTACGTGATTTTTGACGAATTTCATGATTTTTGAACTGTTTTTACAATTTGCAATCATTTTCGAATATTTTAAAATTTTTAAACAAATTTTCAGAGAATTCTGTAATACGTATTCGTCCAGTCATATTTTGAAATTTTGTGGCACCATTGTCTCAATTAAGGTGAAAGATAAAAATCAGAAATCCACAGTGTAGTTATATTAGGTGGTGTAGTTGTGTATCATGAAATGCACAATTTAATTAATGCAAAAATGACCAAGCAATTGTAGTTAATAAAAATATGTAGTAGCTTTGAGGTTTGGGAAAAAAGGGGAAGCTAAGAAGTTGTCAAACCAGTT
>FIZU01051321.1:0-18597 GCA_900064475.1 Pseudococcus longispinus
TAAATTATCAATGGTAAATGGAATTTTTATGATTTTTGACACATTTTTGAAAAAAAGCTTGACTTTTTGAGTAAATTAGTAAAAAAGCTTGACTTTTCAGGACCAGCTTGACCTCAAGGCAAAAAGCTTGACTTATCAGATAGCTTGACCTGTTAGATACCCTGAGAAATTTCATGGAAATTTTTTTAAAATACTCCTTATTTTATCAAAAGAAGTGAATATATTGCGCCCGAGCAAAGCAAAGGCGAAAAATTTTGCAGAAAACGGCATTTTAAAGCTTAAATTTCGTCATTTTTTTCCAACTTTTCGGTCGTCAAGGGAGGGTTCGGACCCCCCTCTCCCCATGAACACGCATTTGATTTTCGGTGATGCCATTTTGTAAATTTTTGTTATTTTCATAGAAATTCAACAATTTTTCAGACATTCTGAACAATATTCATAGTTTTTATTTCGTTTTCAACGACTTTTGAACTATCTGAAGCAATTTCCCGGACTTTTGACCAATTTCGGTCTCTTTTTCAACAATTTTTTAAAATTTCAATATTTTTTCAAAATTTGAAAATGTTTTAAAAGAATTGTGGACTTTGAACCGGTTTCAAAGAAACACTCAAAAATAACTCAGCTTCAAAATATCTCATTTTTTGATCCTAGAAAATACGTCGTTTGAAAAAAAACCACGTTTTGTAATTTTTTGTACACTCTGTTGCAAACATTCACCACGAAAAATCTAACTCCGCTAAATAGTCTTTTTAGCACAAAAAAAGTGGAGTGTACTTCGTTTTTCGAACGCTAAAAGACGTTTCGTTTTTTTTTTTAATACGAACCAAATGATAATTTTGTGGAAGGGAGTCATCAAAAATTGTCCTTAGTTGGCGAGCAGGAGGGGATTTTAGAGGTACAATAACTCCTATTTCGGCACACAAAGGAGTGGAGAGTACGTTTGTATCATTTCCATTATAATTCGACCCTTCTGAACTTAAATCAGGGCTGTAGGACCAGTTCATTTTTTCCAACAGGCCTTGGCCCGGGATAACAACTTAACTGGGACAACTTCGATTTTTGAGCCAATGAGACTGGGTCGGGCTGGGCCAGTCCCGGAGCTGGGACTGGAATTTCTTGTTATCAATGGTAGAAAATTTCATAAAAATATTTGAAAATGTGGTTAAAGTGGTAAAAAATTTCATAAAAATCGATGAAAATGATGAAAAAGTTTTGAAAAATGCATGAAATGTTGTAAAATCTTGTGAAATTTGTCAAAAACTACCTAAAATATTGTAAAAAATACCGAAATTATTGAAGTGGGTTTTGGACCTTGGGCCGGGTCCGTATTTAACCGAGTTTCGGGCCGGGCCAAACCCGGTCCTACAGCTCTAACTTGAATCTGTCATTAGTTTCTCCATTGAAAGTGACAAAGTGCCACAATCGTGAAATTTGTTTCGCAGAAAATGATCGATTTTTGTAAAAACACGATTTTTCATTTTTTGATTCCCGAAGTGGCGACTAACTGGTGCAAAAAACACGTCTCCATTATAATTCGAACCTCTCGAACTTGAATTCGAAGTTGATTTCCAGATAGGAAGAAGAGAATTCTTACAGTTGCCAAATTTTCTCAATATAAAATAGCCAATTCTCGTTTAAATTGGCATTATTCGCGGTTTTTCATTTCTTAACTCTTATACCTTCGTCAGATTGTGGTATAAAACCTTCTTTTAACCTACTTCGAACCTCCTGAACTAAAATTCGAAGTAAGTTTTCAGATGGAAAGTAAAGAATTCTCACAGTTATCGAATGCGCAGAACGTACAATGACAAATTTGAGCTCAAATTGACAGAATGTTTTCTTTTTCAGAAGAACAGGTCTTCCCCACTTCAAGGTAGGAAAAAAATTATGGAATAAAAAATGGCGGATTTTCAATGTTCTACAACTTTTGTTCCAAATTTTTTTTCGTATCGTCAATTTAGAAAATTTTTTCAACCGGGTGTCCCAAGTCCCAAAAAAAATCACGTTACGATAAAAATCTTGAAACAAAAATTGTAGAGTATTAAAAATTTACCATTTTCTGTTCTATAATTTTTTTCCCATTTTGCAGTGGTAAAAGGCTATTCTTCGTAGAAGATAGGAATTTATACAAAAAAAAGTGCAAGAAATTCAAGGGTGTTAGTCCGAACCGAACCGAACCGAACCGAACCCGAAACCCAAAACCAAAATTTATTATTACACGTTTTTTACGTAAAAAACGGTTTTTACACAATAAAACCGGATTTCACGTAATGAAACCGGTTTTTACGCAATAAAACCAGATTCAACGTAATGAAACCGGTTTTTACGCAATAAAACCAGATTTAACGTAATGAAACAGGTTTTTACGTAATAAAACCGATTTTTATGTTTAAAAAACGGAAACAGAAACGTAAACTGATTACGTTGTGGTTGGAAATATTCGTAAAGTCAAATCATCGCGTTATCTACATTTAAAATTTTCATCTTCATCATTTTATTGCTAGTTTTCAGCTGTTCTCAGGCAGAGTTGGCGCGAGTCTGCTCGTAACAGAGACTTGCAGACTCGGAATCAGGTGAAACACAAATAGGTAAAAAAAAAGACTCGGAGTCGCAAAAAGACTCGCAAGCGACTCGGACTCGTATTGAGACTCTGAGTCTTTTCAGTATTTTTCACTAATGACTCGCAGTCGGGAGACTCGGAGTTATAATTTTCGAAGACCTGCACATTTCGACTCTGAGTCTGAATTTTCAGAGCCCCCCCCCCAACTCTGTTCTCAGGGGTGTTAGCCCAGGCCGAACCCAAACCCGAAAACTCCCGATTAATTTTCAACCCTCGAAACCCGGAAACTAGAAAACCCGAATCCGAACCTCGAAACCCATACATCAAAACCCGAAACCTGAAACCTGAAACCCGAACAATTAAGAATTTTCACAAATAGACCATTTTCCGCGACACAAATTTCACTATCGTGCCACTTCTCTACTTTCAATCAAGAAAGTAATGACTGATTCGAGTTCAGGAGAGTTGAATTATATGAAAATGATACCAAACATACACCTATTTCTCTCTATTTGCAGGAATAGGGCTGTTTCCACTTCTGAAACCCTCTCCTGCTCACCTCCTAAGAGCAATTTTTAATGACCACCTTCCCCACCGCCAGCTCGTGCTCAAAAAAAAAAATACTCGTGCAAATTGCTCGAACTAGAAATCATCTCGACTAGCTCATCTAATTCTTCAGGGAGAATTCGCTTACTTTGGCAACTTCGACATGGCCGGCGCTGGCAGCTTCCATCAAAGGTGTATGACCATTTTCATTATGATCTTCGACATTCGCATCTGCGTCCAATAGAACACGAACGGTTTGAACGTGTCCGCCGGCGCAGGCGTACATGAGTGGTGTATTACCTGCAATTAAAATAAGAAAAAAATCATTCTTTATTATCAATTCTTTGCATCTCACTCGTTCCACGATCAATCAACTCACCAGTAGCTGACTGTGCGTTGACATCTGCACCGTGAGCTAATAGTAATCTAACAATATCTACATATCCGGCTGAAGCAGCTTCCATCAAAGGTGTACAATCTCCTTTAGATCCTCTATCTTCGACGCTGGCATGCATAGCTAGTAATACCTGCAAAAGAAGATATAAAACCGCCGTTAACTCTATTAATTCGTATCTATCATTTCACCATTTCGCCAAACTAAACCGACCTGCGCTAATTCGTAATATCCAGCCGAACAAGCCAACGATAGTAAACTTTCGCCTTCTTCGGATGTTTCATTAACGCTAATGCCTTGTTTCAGCAGCTTCCTCACAGCTGTTACATTTCCTTGGGTACACGCTTTGATCAAAGCCCTACAAAACATCAAATCAGAGTAAGGTTAGCGCCACAGCGCACTCGACACCGCTACCTTGATAACTTATCAATACGCGGGTATCATTGTTATGTTTTTATTCGGACGGTATAGAAGAAGATAATCGTACGCGTGCTACCTCCTTCTCTTCCCAAAATGAGAAAAAAAAACACCGTACACCCGCTCAGTCGTCATTTTTAACGTTGTTTTAGATGCAACGCAGCACCAAACTGGTTTACTGCGAGCGGCTGCGACCGCGAGTATATCGGAATAATTAAATTTGTGTAATATTAACCGGCTTCGCGTACCGAAAGCAAAGAAAAAATATACGTAAACCAGTTCTCGTCTCTAATAATTTTCTCAGTAACCAAGTTACGAGCGTGATTTTTACTCTTTTTTTACGCAGAAGCGCGTAAAACGATCGTTTTTTATCGATTTAACGGAATCAACGGTAATGTTTCCAAATGATTGGAAAATTCGAGCGCCTAACGATCGAGCACGAAAATCGAACAAATTAGAGAGCAGATCGTGGCATTTTCCAAATTCAATACGAAAAATGGTTTTTTTTGGAAAAAAAATAGATCAATTTGGGAAAAATTTAGAATTAGGTCAAATTACGCAGAAAAAAGTACATTGAAAAATCATTTACTCCTAATTAGAGAAGAAAATCAGCAGCAATTTCCAAACCAACTCGAACTCAGAATAGTACTACAGCCACCTTGTGTGTAAAAATACACACTCGAACCCTCCCCCACTCCTCCTCCTTCATAAAAAAGACACGTGAACCACCCTCATCGCATCAATTGATATTAATACCATCAAACGATGTTTGCGTCACCCTCTGATGACTCATCTTAGAAGAAGAAAGATGAACGGATGGAACGGGCGGGGTGGAGGGGGTGATTCATTCAAAAATTGGTGATTTTTTTTGTATTTTAAAGTTTTTTTGATTCAGAAATGAAAATATTATCGAACTATGACCTTTTGCTGATACTTCAGTGCAACCAATTAATGAAATGATTCACTTAGGTACTTTCGAAATACATACGAATACGAAAGAAAGTGACGAGGGGTGTCTACGGGGTAGAAAAACATGAAAAATGGACATCTCGTAATAAAATATTACATAATAAAGTCATCGAATGTTGAAAAGATGGAAAAGAGCTTAAATGAAGAAAATTCCAGCAATAAAAATGCCAAAAATATTGAATTTTCTATCGCTCATAAAATTTTACATAAATTACAAAAGTTTTGCCAAGACATAAAAATTTCAAAATTAAATAAGTTAATTTCAATTTTTCTTTTTTTTGGAAATCCAAACAAGACCACGATAATGGTTCAAAAATTCTGTCTAGACTTTCAAAAAACGTGTTGAAAAGTCTCTCTCTTCTTCTCATTCAATAATACATTTTCAATTAAAAAAATTATTGAAATATTTCAAAAAAAAAGGTCTCAAATTTGATGGTCAAGATTTCGATGATAACGCAGCAAGACCACCCACGATGCATTTTATGATCAGTTCAGCATTCCAGGGGTTCCAAACGTATAATATCGAATGCAATATGATGAAATGTTGCACGTTGCGTTATCGCAAAATATCACCACGTGTTTCTGGGACTTGGACGAGACTTTTGGCACATTATTTCCTTATCGAGTTGAAACGAAATAAAGCGTTGGTGTGAAATGAGCGGAATTTTGATAATAGATCTACATAATGCATATTTTATATCGTACAAAGTGTTCATTTACAGAACTAGATGTATTTTTGATTTTTTTCTGCCAAGATTTAAAACTAAATGTTCTGAAACAGAATGAAATGAAATAAGGAACAGTAGATTTTCGAAAATGTAGAATTTTTGATACCTTCGTCCTTCTGAAAAATCAGTGAAGGTTCAAAGATGGATAAAATCACCTTAGACGGAGTGAATGAGGGGAGAGAAGAGGTAGAATTTCGACCACGTGGTTTCAAAGTCTGTATTTAACCTTCTCCCTGTACTTTTTTCAAAAAAAAAAAAAAAAAAAAGATTCAAGAATTTTTCCTCATTTAATCTGAGATAAATCTCACACCAATTCAAACTTCTAATAACTCACAAAATCAATACAAATCATCTTAGATCTCTAAACAAACTTATAACCCTTACACTGAACTCCTGGAACACTCCAGTTTCCAAAATACTGATCGAAAGTTCGATAAAACCAGTATTATTGTTTTACAAGCAGAGAGAAAATTAAGTATGTAAAATCGGTTGAACTTGTGTAACCGCAGACATGTTCTTTGTAATGAATTAATTACACCGTACATTTATATGCTGCGCAATATTCGATAGATAGGAAAAAAATGGCGCCAAATTATTCAACAGTGCAATGATTTGATTACTTTGGAAGGAAATACCGAATTGGGCCTTCATTCGAAATAAGTTACTCAAAGTTATTTTCAAATCTGTCCAAACGAATCAATTTCGAGTAAATTTTAATAAGAATAATATAACTTTTCCGTTGATTATTGAACTCTGTGTTTTTTTTCTTCTCTATGTAATAAGAAATTCAAGGACGTGTGATAAGCGAGAGAGGTAAGATTTTGATAAAACCGATATACGTATTAAAAAAAAAAAAAAATGCATTAAAAGCTCGTGGCTTTTTACGTCGTGAATCAAACCTCGGTTATTTTTCAAACCGAATCGTGGAGTTGATCTTGTTCGCATTTTGCCATTTTTTGAGACGACGAGCACTCGAAATAACACGTGATTATTCGATAAGAGACAAGGAAAAGATGAACAAAACCTCGACGAACTTGCTGGATTCAAACCACGTCGTATCTACAATACAACTAATAATGATAGCATAAAATCCCAAAGTATTAACCTTTTATTGGCTTGTCTGCTATCGCTCCTCATTCTGGTTAATGCTGCTGCTGCTTCGTCCAGTGCACAAGATACGCTGGAGGTTAAACGCCGCAACACTTCTGGATCTGCTAATTGTTTACCATCACCGGCTGTTAATTTATTAATACCTGAAACATGCGAAGAATTATCAACATTGGTAAAAAAATTCACCTTTTAGGGTTCGTAATTGCGGGTTAATGACCGCATTAAGTAACTATTTTCCAATTTTCTAGCATTGTTTATGAACAGTCGAACGATTTTAGACGATGAAACGAACGGTGAAAATTTAGCTTCGCGTTTGCTCGATATTTCGTTCGTGATTAAAAATCTCGAGTTCGGTATTATGTAATAGGTGTTGGATTAATCGCGTAATTTGAGCATATCACAGTACAAATATTACATTTCGATTCGAATTATAACAGTTCTTTGTCTTTTTTTCTTAGTTTACAGATCGGGTTTGGGTTTTTTTCAGCACCAGAGTAATGGTGGAATATTCGAACGTGATCGATTGAAAAATTGATGCACGAATTCGAACGGCGATAAAAAGATAAAGCGAGGTTTACTTTGGAATATTCGATACAAAGAAAACAAGAAAAAAAACTTGGAAGAATACTATAAAAGCCATAAATAACCGAAGCTTTTTCATTGTTCGATAAAATCATAAAAACTTGACTAAAATATCATAATAAAAAGCTTCGATTCTAATTTATACCTGCTGCTTTCAATAAAGACTGCAATCTTGCTTGAGTTTCAGGATCGACGGTTTTCTCGCCACCGTCGTCAGATAGGAGTAATTTTGAACTTAATCGTGCCCTCGTCTCCTCCGGTAATTCATCGGCATCAATAATAAAAGAATCAACCTACGATGAAATAAAAACAAATTAACATTTTTATCGTATTGATAAGGGTATAAAAATGGTTAAAAAATGAATTATCGGTCATATCGGTAATATTGAATAACCAGTGTGTGAAAATTTCCAACGTGGATTTGCTAACTTCACGTTGGAACATATTCTCGGGGAATTATTGTACCAAAATAAAAGGTAGCTAAAATTTTGCATAATGAGATTTATCAACATGATATGGAAATCGTCTACGCCAATATAGACACATAAACACGTCACATGCTTCATGCTGCTCTCTATTTTACCAATGACGTCCAACTTTCGACTCTGGCAACGTGAAACTGAACAGAGTTCAGGACTGAAATACGAATCGCTTTTCTGACGGTAGATTTTTCGAATAACTAAATATTCTGTATCGATATCGACGAAACGTGCCTTTTACTTTGTTCAGCTAATCTAAAATTGAGTCATTTCTGATGGTCGGATTTTTGCAACGGATTTACAACCAATGGCTGTTCGAACGTTCGGATATTAAATATAATCGAATTTAATCGATAATAAAATATAAATTATGATAAAATTTCACATAATCAGCATCTCTTTCGGAACCATTCAAAACACCAAGTTGGCAACTATCACTCGGATTCACTCACGCGTAACTCGACTTGCTAACACAATAGATAGTAAAATGATGAAAAACTAGCGAAAACTTATCAATATATGGCATTTTGGATGAAATTTCATCAATTATTACCGATTCGCGGAGAGAAATTGATTCGACGTAAGCTCACGACAAAGACATCTAATTAGCCGTACAAGGCGACCTACATTCGTAAAATTTCAAAAAAGTAAAAACCAAGTGTAAGATTAAAGCGGATATATAGTAAAAGTTGAAAAAGTAATGGATTTTAAGCGACTTATTCGACTTAATTGTACATACTGACGAAACATAATGCTTAATATCGCGTGAAGCCGTAGGCCATGTCCCGAGTGTAAGAATGTGATTTCGCGTTAAACTATTCTTTTACATACTTCGGAAATATCTTCGTCTCCGCTACCCGAAGAATCGGTTAAATATTGAAATGAATCGGATAATCTATCTGGTGGTGTATCTGGAGGAGTACACGGTGGAGAACAAGGTGGGCTCCTCGGTGAACTGGGTGTCGACGAATTGCCTACTTTAGAACCATTATTAATTTCAGATTCTAATTTAATATCGGTTTCAGCGGTTGCAACATTCTGCATTTTTACATAAATCAAATAATCATAACATCACACTTAAAATCACACGTAAATAATATATTAATGCTATAAACAAATTACGACGTTATTCTGCGAAATATAATTGCGATTCATTAACAAATTAGCCATGTCTACGGTAAAATTCTCCTACCACCAGTCTCGTCCAGATGCTTCCGCTTTATCAATTCAATATTCAGAAACGCCCTCTACAGGAAAACTTGCCAGATATGCAGAAAAAAAAAGCTCAGCCGGTTGCCAATGTGCCGAAGCAATGCCGGAACAAAGTTGTCCTTGTAGTTTGCTTTTTCTATGTTCTGAATCATTTTTACTTCTATTTAATCATAATTTCAGCAAACCAGATCAATTTTACAGAAATTCTAATCAATTAATACTTCTAAAAATTTGAAAATTACTCAAAAATGCTGATCTTCTTGTTTTCACAATGGAATCTCGTAATACGGCCTTCGACCTGTTACAAAATTGTTGGACAAATCACGAAACGTTCAACATTTTTAAATTACAATTTTTTCAGCAATTACTCAATTAATTGGAAAAAACTTTCGTACGAATTAGCGAACAGCTTTGAAAAATGTATTATTTTAAATTTTAACCAACCTCATACATTATATTTCGAAAAATCTGCAAATTGAAAAACCACCAGCACAATACAAATTCGCATGCACGAGGATTGAAAACCGAAACAGAAACTGATTCAGTTTGGGTGAACCCCTGAATTAAAACCGAAAATTGAACTTTCAATACTTTCATATTGAAAAATTACCCCGAAACTTTGAAATAAATACTTTATTCAATCGGTTTTGTCATTCCGAGGAACTCTACACTATTGAATATCATGTGCCTGATTGAAAAATTCCGATTCTTCATTACTTTTTACTATTGAAAACGCTCGAGTTAGTAACGCTGAATATTGAACTGACCAATCGCCAATGCTCGACTCGTAAAATTGTTACCAACTTTTTAATAGCAAAGTGGCACTGGCAAGTACCCGGAAACGGATAGCACGCGTTGGTTCTTTGGTCATTTTCGACCATGCTGTAAAATCACAATATCGTTTAGGCCGTACCTTTGATGGTTACCAGTTCACCGGTCGATGCACCGGAGCCGGATCAGATGCCAATGAAATTTGGCGTAACCCTACGCAATCTATTTTATGAGAAAGGTTATTATTGAAGAAGTAGATTGCATTGGTTTCGCCAAATTTCACTTTATTGCACCCGATTGATCTAATTCAGGGATTATACAACTGAAAGTAATTCGTGGACAGGCTGGGCTCAACAAAGTGATGAAAATGATAGGTGCGAGTGGGTGACTGGGTGAAAAAAATACACAGCTGCTTGTGAATTCTTATTTTTTCAAATAGAATATTGCATCTTGGATATTTTTTAAACAAAAGGTTCGATATTGATTTCCAAACAGGAACAAGGTAACATCAAGTCAAACTCTGAGATTACATCAGGATGTAGAATGCCCATAATTCCGATTTTTTCTCCTTTGTATAGCACATTCGCGCATCTTTCTGGGAAAAATGTAGAATCTGCGAAAAAAAAGGTCAAGACAGGAAAAAAAATTAATTGAGAAACTTCGTAATTTTCCTAAATTTCGTATAAGTCATTTCATCGCAAAATATCTCGTTTCCCTGGGAGGTTGAGGAAAAAACTAACCTTCGGTGCTATCAATTGTGTACCCTTTTTCCGCATCTCTAGGAACTTCTAAATTTTGCATAATTTTATCAAGTAATCCGTGAATAACTTCAAATCCGGACGTTTTACTGTAATAGACAGCGCAGAGACGTCTTTCGTTTCGAGCCCCAACACCTGAAAAAGTATGAAAATTACACTTTTGATGCAAATCTGTCTCGGTAAAGATTGTCGTGTTTTTGGAGAAGTTGCACGTACCTGAATTGATCTTATACACGACGTCGGATACTTCGAATACTTTAATAGGTAAAGGAAGTTGTTTATTTGATGAAATGGTTTTCAATAAACCCGAGATAAGCGTTGTTCTGGCTACTTGGAATTCCAGTGTTTTAGGATTACTAATGTGTACCGCTGGTAATTTATCGAGATCTTTTTTCAACTTTGAACTGATATCGTCTCTGGAACACTACAATGATGAATAATGTAATAATATTCTCGATAAGTATGAAAATACAACAAAAATCAGATAAAACTAACCAATGAGAAAGTCAAAGCTTCTGAGAACCCATTGAAAGCAACATGATATCTCAATTGCTCCGTAAGTCTATTCATAGGAAACTAAAATAAGAAAAAATGCATTAATTACAGAATATTTCTCCAAGAAAAAATGTGTAGCTTACTTGATTAGAAACTGTACTAGTGGTGGGTATAACTTTAGGTATATTATTATATCCTACGCCGATAGCAACGTCTTCTATGATGTCACACGCATGAATAATATCATGTCTGGATGGTGGGACTTTGACTTCAACAGTTTGATCACCGTTTGATTGAGCATTTAAGGACATTCTATTCAACAGGTCTACAATTTCGGGTTCGGTGCATCTAAAACAGTCAAAGAGACAAATCAGAAATCCTGATGATTTTGTTTCTCAAAATATTTGACTTCAAAAAAAAAAATCCAGCGATACTCACTTCACACCGAGATAGTTATTGATTTTTTTCACGCTTAGCATTTCTTTACGGTATTTCAAGTGAGGAAACCATTCTGTTCCTTTGGTCGACATTACTTTACAGCCTTCTACGACAAAGGGTTCCTTGCAATATGTACTGAAAGCGCAAACCAACATATCCAATACGATGATAGCCTATGAAAAAAATTCCATGTTTTATTACACGATAATTATTAAGTAAATTGATCCAAAAACATACTCATTGCTTACTTTAGTCAAGTCTGTAGCTGTACATTCAATAAATATGTTTTTCGTATCGAGCTTAATTTTAGAGTGATGACCATTGATAATTGGTGGTAAAGATAGAACGACCCCTTCACTATCTAAGACTACGGGATACACGGGGCTATTTTTAATAATAGGTACATACTGCTTCAGTTGAGGATGAGTCTATACAAAGGAAGTAACGAGTTAGATCGATTTTTGTAAATTAGCACCAATTAATTATTTTATTCACCTCATAAATATTCATGAGTTCCGCAGCTGTATGTTCTTTAGTTTGATTCAGAGCTCGAAATTTAATTTCACTCGGAGGTCTGGCATCGTAATAAACGGGAGGTTTAAAGGTATCCAAATCATGAGTACCAATAGCGACGAGTGTTCTTTTACGACAGATATTATGGTGCAATTTGTCTTGGAAATCGATAAAGCTATCGTAACTTTCTTGATTTAGAGTGACATTTCTTAGAACTGCAGCTACTACGAATGGTCTGATTTGTTTCGTCTGAAAAAATGTGAACATTGGTCGTGAACAGGTAAAATTATAGGATTTTTTCTCGACATACTTACATTTGGAGAATTATGAACGATAATACAATCATTTTCTTTCAAAATTCGTTTGTATTCGGGTGCTTTTAACCTAAAAAAATCAGGCGAAAATATTAAAAAATCATCATACTAGTAAACTACTTATGAGCGAAAAACTAACTTTTTTAGAAATATCAGTAAAGCTTTGCTCAAACCTTCCAAACAAAGCAAGTCGTATCTGTTGGCTGGAATATCAATTTTAAAGATGATTTCTTCGACTGCTTGTTGCGAAGATGAATCTTTAGAAGGAAGGCTCTCTGTTACCTGATAAAATAAACGTAATTATTGAGTAATTGCTTAGATGACGTCATGTTTTTCTTTTCCAGATTTTACTCACGATTTCGTCCAATTCCAGCCCAAAATCGAAGCATAGATCACGGAATTCGTCGTCGGCTACGACAAATGAATAAAAATTAGTCAAAAATTGAATTAAATATCACCTTGTTCAAATCTTTACAATAATTTGGAGATTCCCAGTTGTTCGTATATAAGATAAGATACTCACAGTAAGTATGGCCCAACGCTTTAAATAACCGCTCTTTACTTATGTTTAAAGTTGGCATGGTGAAGTTTGGCTCCGGTGTGATTTGTCTCAATAATTATACGTATTAAATTAAATATTAAATTCAAATTTCATTAGAATCAGTCAAAATAATCTCCTTTCCAGTGATAGAATTTGAAACACGCAGGTAAAAAAACACCGCAACTTGGCACCCCTCTTTCCTCCAACCCACACAAAAAACATAAATTCAATGGCTTTTCATTACGTAATTTTTGCCAAGTTGTTCATTATATTACAGTGTTACCAAACCGAACGGATGAACTCAATTTTTTTTTATTTTATAATTTCATTTTTTAGGAAAATATTGTAATAATTTGTTTTTCTATTAGTTAATATGAATATTTGTAATAAAATTCAAATTAATTGATGCAATAATATCCTAAAAATGCTTTTATTCAGGAAAATCCAAAAAGTAATATTTTCCCGACTTTTTCAAAAAGCAATTTTTATGTCCGTAGTTGGTATTATTGTAATAACATACGTGTAAAAAATCCGGTAATTGTTTTTGATAAGTAAAAAAAGTGCTTCATTTCATTTCACTTTTCACTTTTTTCGCGAATTAAATTCGATTTAATGGCAGTAATTATTATTCTAAATGTAAACATCATTTAATTAAGTGATCTCACTATTCTTAAAATTATGTGTTGAGTTGTATTAGTTCGGAATAAGGCACAGAATTATAAAAAAATGTATCGAAATAGATTCACTGCTTCAGCAGCATTTTGTATTTTTTCATATCTATTATGTTACGTCGAATGTATTATGTTTCATTTACCTCCTAACGCTCAAAAATGTCTTCGAGAAGAATTAAGAGAAAATGTTCTCATCACCGGAGAATATGATGTATCAGAAGCGCCCGGTCAGCGAGTCGACTATGTGGTATGATCTTATGCTTAGGATTTCTCGAGAATCTCTTTTTTTTACTTTTCAAAGTATAACATCAATGTGTATTTTCAGGTGACAGACTCAAAAGGGCATATATTTTCACAAAAAGATGAAATTAATCGAGGGAAATTTTCATTTGTTAGTGAAACTTATGACACTTTTGAAATTTGTTTCATCTCCAGAATTCCGCATCGTGAGTATTGGATTCAATATTGAAATTAAAAATCATATAAGTTTTTGAACATTGAAGATTTTGATGAAAACATTTTTGTTGTAGAACAAAGATCCATATTCCATGAAGTATCTTTGAATGTGAAAACCGGTGTTGAGGCTAAGAGTTACGAAGGCGTAAGTCATTTCATAAATGATTTATTCACTTTGCATATAAACAGTACCTAATGTAAATTTGATTTTGTTTAGTACAACGAAGCTGCTAAACTCAAGCCGATGGAAATCGAATTGAAGCGTTTGGAAGACTTATCTGAATCAATTGTTCAAGATTTCTCTGATATGAAGAAAAGAGAAGAAGAAATGCGAGATACTAATGGTAAATTTATTCGTCATCGACGGCCAATGTACGTAGTGCGTATAGCAAATTTTATGTTTTTTCTTTTTTTACAGAGTCCACTACCAACAGAGTGTTCTACTTGAGTATTTTCAGTATATTCATTTTATTGGCATTACCAACTTGGCAGATATTATACCTACGAAAGTATTTCAAGTCTAAAAAACTAATTGAATAATTGTTAGCGTTGTTGATTTATATTTAAAGTGTAAATTTTGTACAATATGGTCTACAATTAAGGGTAAACATTCGATTTTAATTCTTACGTTTTCGTGGGAAGTTATTATGAAAAATTAAAAACTCTGTTTTGTTTTTCACCATCAGTTTTGTATTTTTCATCCTAAGGAACATTCGTTTGCTTTAGGTGAATAGGTTAATTTAACCAGAGAAGATAAAGTTCGTGAATAAATGTTATAATCAGATACCGTATTGTTTTTAACATCAATAAATTGTGTTGAAACCTGTAGCGCGTTTTATTCTAAGGAGACGCAACTATATTTCATTTGATATCTCAATTTGAGTTTTTGAAATAGAACAATTATTGAACCAGAAGGAAGAAAGTTGAACAATAGTAATTTTCACGTAACATTTATTTATTGATCATGAATTATTATTCAAAATCAACGCAATCATATAAACACAAAAAATAAAGAATTGCATAAACTTATTTTTACTCACACATAACGAACAGAAACTTGTTCAAAATGGAAAAAATACTCAAAAAATCCCACTTCATCGAAGTGTCGAATTACATAGTGATTTGTTTTCAACTGTACAATAGCAGATGTACAAACAAAATAAGTCTAAACCAGCATCGAAGAAGTTGATGGTTTCTTGCCTGGCCAAGCTTCCTTCGCGTACTTTTTCTTTTTAGGTTCCAAATCAACTTTAGTGGTTATAGGATTTTCTGGTGCCACTTTGAAACTATCCACTAAATCGACATCAGGTGCAGGATTGGGTAGAGGAAGCCCTAATTTGGCAACAATTGAGGAAGAATACGAAGAGTCGACTTTATTTGAGTGTTCTTCGTCTTCGTTGAAATGCAATCCTGGTATATCGTAGTACAAATCGTGGTGATAATTGGAAGGAAAATGAATACCTTTGCCTGGATTTTCTTTGAGTTTTTGTTGATAATCGTTTTCGGTATCTTCAATGTATTGCCTCTGCCTTTTGGTAGGAATCACGGTGGTATGGACTAAATTTCGGAATCTACCGATAGTAGGATCAATATCTTCTGGATTGATGACTTCATCTTCTTCGTTAAAAGTAACCGAATGCTTTTTACGTTTCAAGTCAGATCGTGGAAAATCTCTATCTGAGATTCCGATCAAAGTGATACGTCTATTTTGAGCGGTATTATATTCAGTAATGTTGTCTAACGCCAATTCATTTTCTAAATTGACATTGTCGTCGTTATCGTCGTCGTTTTCAAATTCTTCCATTATCGGTAAGTTGGGCATTTGAGGTCTGGCACGAAGAACATAAACACGGGTAGAATGGCCAAAATGAAAATGACTGTCGACTGGTAATATAGTTGGTTTATGAGCTTCGATTTTCATTTTACCAATAAATGTACCGTGAGTACTACCAAGATCAACTAGAAATCCTTTATCTAAAAATTTGTGATATACAAACGCAGCATGGACCCGCGAACAAGACTGGTGATCGATGGCGAAGTCACACATTTCTTGATTTCTTCCAAATAAATAACACTTTTTTTGGTCAAGCATCAGTTTCTGTACAAGTCTGTCGCCTTTTAATACATCTAAATGAAGACCGGTAGGAGGTTTTCCAGCCCAGCTGGGAATATCGTAGTGGTTTGCCATATCGCGTTGCTATCAATACGAAAATTAAGTAATTGTCACCATCAAAAATTGTAATCGAACGCCGATAAATCCATCGCGACACGGACACTGGATACCCGCAAGATTTTTATTTTTATGAGATTTCTTTAGTTTAATTAGCAAAAAAAAAACATTCGATCACACTTCCACACATCCACAGGGAACCGAAGCGTGTATGTGTGCGTAAAAGACGTGATAATGTGTCTGTGAGTAAACAATCTCACTTGGACCCTAAACAAACATTCGGGCCATAAGAAATAATTTTATTATCAAATTTGTCGAAATTTTTATAATTTTCTGCGTTGCCGGTGTATTTTTTCATTTTTGAAATGTTCAAAAGAAAGCTATTTGCTCTTGAATATGTCAATGCAGAATCCTTCAATATCACTGGTGAGTTTGAGTTCATTCAATTTGTGAATTTTCATTTTTGTATTATTTAATTTCTCATGATATGCTTTTACAGATGAAAAGCAATTTAGATCCTTAATTTTATGGCTAGAAGATCAAAAAATCAGGCATTATAAAATTGAAGACAGAGAAGGTTTACGCTTAATAAATGCTCCAAACTGGAATGACAATTACAAGAAATTTTTAGCCGATGTTGGTTGTCCTTTTCTAAGTGCCAAACGCAACGATCAATTAGAGTGGTTGATATGTTACGCTGTTAATTTAGAATATTCTGATAATGGTACGTGATCGACTTATATCTGCTATGTAAATTACATTTTACATTATTAATCTCCCAATTGGTATTTCCAGTCGATAAATATAGTAAAATTACATCATCTGATATACAAAAAAACAAAACTGATGCTCCGAAAGTGGTTTCATCCAATCCGTTAGATAATTTAGATTGTAAGTATCGTTTTTCACATAATTTATAGTTTCTAAATTCATTTGTTTTAACACGAGATATGTTTCTAGTTGAAAGTGATGAATTTAAAAAAGGAGTAAATTCATTGGCTTTGATGTTGAATGTAACCTGCCATCCAGATCACCTGATTACTTTGCAAGCTATTAGCAAAGTGGTTTGTGAAAAACTAAATAGTGATGCGTTAAAAAACCCAGATCTTGTGATTCCAAAGGTATACACGTTCGTAAAGATTTTTTCCAATTCCTAATTTTCTAAATAATCGAGAATTAATTCGTATTTTCAGGGAAAACCGTTTCCATTCATGCAAGCCGATTTAGGATTTAATACAGGCGATAAAAACTTAATCGAAGCTGGTAAAATTCTCAGACTGATTTTCATTCAAGACCTGAGGCGATTACAAACTCAAATAAATGAGTGTATTGTTGATGTTCAAAAAGTAACGGCAGATCCTAAAACAGATACCAAACTAGGAAAAGTTGGATTTTAAAACGTTTTAAAAAAGTTCATCAGTGAAATACTGTACATTATTTGAAATATTTATTCTGAAGCGTGGTAGATTACGTTTCTTACAACTAAACATACTTACTACTAATAAATAATTACATTTTTGTACAAAAATTTACTTATTAATATTGAGTAAATCTTTGAAAGATTTATTCTATCAGAAGGAATACAATTTTTTAAATACTTGAAACTCACACGTAAAAAATTAACACATGAACCAGTGATCGATAGCATCAGCAAAATATTGATAACACATACTGTATAAATCTACAAACCAGACAGATTTTTCAATAACATAGAAAAAATACATGAAAGTGGAACATAATTGGCACATTTAAAAAATGATATAAAACATTCAATAGAAATAGTTTTAATACGATGATCAACGAATTTCATTCTTATTCTGCGGATCCAAAGGAATATGAAACGGAGGAAGGTTCAATAACCGAGCCGTCCCCAAGAAAGCTAATCCTGAAATATAATTAGGACAATTAGATACACTAATTAAACTCAATTTGAATTGAAATGATGAAATTTACCTGAAGAAAACCCCATCATCCCTATTTTTCCAATTTTTTGAAAATTACGGGCATTATAAGCGACATAACAACCGGCACCGATCAATCCTCCGCCGCTGATGAGTTTACAAGCGATACAATCTCGAGGCCTTTGCTCGATCAAGACCATATTGTTTAAATTCACCGAAACAACATAAAAATGAATTAAAATTTAATTATCATTCAATTTTTGAAAAAAATGACGAAATTTGAAAATAATTGTGAAGTTACCAGTTTTGTAAATTAGCCCGGTTTGAAAATTTTTTCCCTCATATTATTGTTTTTGGCTTCATGTATGTACAAAACGTACCACTTTTTTAAAGCGAATTTCTTTTCAAAAGCCAAAAATAGGCTAAAAAAGTGACCTACCAACATTGGCAACGTAGCAAAAATGAAACTTGCATCTGTGTGCAGACTAATTTTAGCACCTTTCGAAAAAAAATGTTCAAGTTCGTTTCGGCTATCTTCGTGTTTATTCGACATCTCTCTGGACTTGGATTAT
>FIZU01051351.1:0-16915 GCA_900064475.1 Pseudococcus longispinus
ACAATTTTCAGTTAGCCCAATTTGACTCTCGACGACTCTATGAGTGCCGCCCAGTGAAAATTGCTTAAAATATGCTCTGACGGTATGTGTGGACTCCTATGAGTTATGACATCCCTCTACATCTCCCACTTGGAGATTTGGGGTTATTCCTCATTAGAATCCCTTAGTAAAGCATTTTAATTCACTTTTTTTTTCAAGAGCTGTAAAAACATTGACCAGTTATCCCAAATTTCCTTAGTTAATTTTGCGAATTTGAATTTTTTGTTATTATTCTATGAAATCTTGAGGAAACCGTGAATGTTTTTTTATAGTTTTGAAGCTTCAAGTCTCCTTTTCAAGAATATTACAAAGTTTTTTTTTGTGAAATTAGGTACCTACACTTCGTTTTCGTGTAAATATGAAAAATGTGAATGAATATCATCGATTTAATTTCACGATTTGAGTATGTTTTCAGTTTCTTTTTTTATTAAAAAGTCGGGGAAGGGGTCGCAACAGTAACGAACTGGTAAGTAATTAGTCAGGTTCATCTTATGTCTGTTTTACAGGTTGCTCAACTTTCTTTTCGTAAAGTTCAATGTTCGAACCTTCAATCTTGAATAATTGTAGCTTTAAAATATCTGAGGAGGTAAAAAATGGGTATGCCAAAGATAAGTAGTGGTAAGTTCATAATTACGGTATCTTATTTTGTAATTAAGGATGAAAGTACAAAATTACAACGAATTTTGGTCATTAAAATGTTATAAATAAAAGGAACATCTTTAGTAGGTACCTCTATATTGGCCTTTTTTAGTTTCCTGGGTACATAATATGGCTCACTTGAGTGAGTTAAGTTGTTTTGAAAGGGAAGAGGTAAAATTTGTTAGTATTTCCTTTTTAAAGATCTGATTGCACGATTACAAAGGTGAAGGTGTGACTATGTGCAGTCTGTACCTGTGTAATGCAGGGGAAAATAACAATTTATTTCAAAATATAGTTGACTGACTTAATATTGTAATTCCGATATTTCTGCAAAATATCGTGAAATGTTGTATCTCCACAAATGAATGAGTATAAAGAAAAGGAGGAGGGGGTGATCAATAACAACTGAAATTTAATTTAAAATAATTGGTGGAAGAGGTCATGTTTCAATTTCACAGTTCTATAGGTTTCTAAGAAATGCCAGTATCATTCATAGGTTCAGAAAGATTTCTCGAAAATCAACTTTTAATTCGTGTTTGATTTCAAGGATGAAAATCGATTCAAAAAAGTATAATTTTTATTTGTAATAAATTAAGTATAAGACATTAAAAATTACTGCCAGTACTTTAGTTGGAAAGTCGTGAAGTTAAAATTCATCGACGGAATTTCTTTTTATATCCTTCTCAAAAGGACAAAAAATCTATTATTACATCTTGAATTGAACCGAAGTTTTGATTAAAATTTTAGATTTTTTCAACATTTTAACAAAAGGTCAAACAAAAAAAACAAATATAATTTAGGTGATTTCTTTTTCTAAGACATTTCTATGTAGGTAGTTGGAATTTTTAGACGTTTTCTTTTTCTTTCTCTAAATTGATAATATTTTGCCTAAGCCTAGGTATTTCATGAAAAATCAAAGACAACTAGGCAAGTACTTTCATGATTGCTGATTGGTGTACTTAGCTCACATTTTTTTTCTTCATGAATCATATTTGGGTACTTTGAATCCTCTCTGATAATCCCTGTTCTTTAAAAAGTATTCGATTCGGTGACCATCGAATTTTCGAGAAAAATACCATACGAAGAATATTTTTTACCAAGAAAACAATTAAAGAAAAACCATAGTTTTTAATTTTTAATCAATCGGTATCCGTTTCTAGTTTCGAATTAGGTAATGCTAAAACTTTTTTAATATCAAAAAATTTTCTATAATGGTCAAACTCTTCGTCATTATCAAAAAACTCTCTCGGATCGCAGCACGACGTCTCGCCTAATTTTACAATTTCATTTTCTACTGGCCAACCGTATTTTTTACAAATATTTACACAATAGGTTTTCCTAAGATCCGGTCTGTCTGTTCGATATGGATTATTATGCAATATGAAAATAATAGCTTCGTTCTTCTCTTTGTAATATATCAATTTCCAAAGTATCCCAGGAACTATGAAGTTCCCTGCATAATCGAAACTCACTGTAACTCCCTTGCCTTCCGCCATTTCTTTTACCGAAGTCGGCAGTACAAGTTTTTTGTAAGTTCCTGTGTAAATGTCCAAGGTAGATCCTATCTGTAAAATGTTTAATTTCGCTATGAATTGGCCAAGTGAATTTTATCGAGATACAAATCTTTTTGGTTGGGTTGTTTTACCCGAATCGCAGCAAGTTGTACGGCGATTTCTATGTTTTTCCAAGTGCAAGAAACTTGCTTCCATACGGGAACGTTGTTCAAGGTTAAATGAGTCGAATATCTCCAAGCTGAAAACAACATTATATCTTCGGGAACCAGAGCTATTGGCACGAAATAATGATTTTCAACGTTCATGTAAGAATTCAATTTTCCTTTGTAATTTTTATCAAACGCTCTCCACATTTTTTCCTGTAACACGTAATAAGTTATCATTTTCAAATTATGAAGTCGAAGTGTGGGAATGTTCAACTTATCTCGATCTGTACCTACCTTATCGTACAAATCAAACATGTAACGTTGAGATTGCCAACCTGCAAAAGTGTTTCTCATATCTTTATCTCCATATTTAGTTGATTTCATTTGACGAATATTTACTATTTCTTCATCGATAGTGTGATAAGTATATGCAATTTTTGTGGTGTCAAACGAGTAACGCCCGTTCATGAGACAAGCTGAATACAATGTGAACCACATGTACGTCTGGAAATGAAAGATATGTGATGAATTAACTATTCGATTGCAGGTGTGTTGGTGGGATTAAGATATCCATAAGTAGATTCACTAACAATTTTTCTTTTCATTATCATGGCGAACATTTCCTGCGTATGTTTACGTAACCACTTTTGCTCCAAATTGGCCTTGAAAAATGAGCAAATTATTAAATGGGTAAGCCTAATGATATAAAAATGAGCCAAATGATTGAGCTAACTGAATTGAGTACCAAATTTATCTCTCATATACTCACGTACAATCCAATGTGATATAAATTGAAACCTTTTCCTGATGCTGTGCATAGTTTTTGGGCGCTTTTATGTGACTCCTTTTTGAAATAAAATCCTGTTTCGTATCTGCACTGGTATTCATTTGCTTCAGTCTTCGCTGATAATTTATTTTCGCCTTTCGTTACCTTCAGTTTGTCATCTGCTCCACAAACCAAAAATATATCTATTTCGTAATATCTTTCTTGCTGTTTGTGTTGATTTGGGCAAGTGATGATCAATGTTTCTGATTCGTCAATCTTGATGAAATTCCTGGTCTTGATTAGTTTTTGTGTTGCTATGGTGAATGATTTTTTTTTAGCATCTTTCACGAAATAAACCGGTTGGAAACGAGGATCCATGTCTTTATAGAGTTGAAAAGTGCATTCTGAAAAATATGTGTGAATTATTCTTTGAATTAAAATTCCTACGTGTGTTAGGTATCGTCATTCTTGATTGATAACTAACAATGCGAACTTTAGTAGAATCTTGTAGTTTGAATAGTATTACAATTACATAGGTTGATTAAGAAATTAACTTACCGCAGTAACTGATGGTAATGCAGTATAGAGAGATTATTACAATTGGTGTCAAATATTGATAAGAAAACATTCTCAAAGATCATGTTATAGATAAGTAATAGAATTTTATGATGTCAAAAAGATGTTTACGAGAATGTACGTAAGATTGCGCCGAATCAACTGCGTAAAATTTTTAATTTTTTTGGTTTCTCATCGAATCCGAAAAATTATTGCCTAATCGCTAAGCCCAAGTTTTATCGAACGAGAACACGTATTAGTCAGCATTCGATACAATGTTGACATAAAATATATTTCGAATCGGTAAAGTTCCGTAATCACCATAAATCTGCATTTTTTACGTAGGTAACCTGTCAAATTTATTAATTAAATTTTTCTATGTGAAACGTAGGTATAGTTTTTTACAAATTCACGATACCAGTGTCTAAAAAAGTGATCGAGCAATGTGCAAAAGTCGTACCGGGAGTATAAATAGCGAAGTCAGCATAAAAATTTTGATAATTCTTATTTGGAAAATTGGATAGGTATCCTAAAATATTTGACGAGCTTCTGTAAATAGCGAATAAAAAAAGAAACTTGGGCACTTTGGGCCTGGCCAGCGAGTTCTGCCTTCTGAGCCCCTGCATGGTTAGTTCTGTTTCCATATTACATATGAAAGTATCAAACATAGGTAGGATATGCTTTTACTAGTTCCAACGGAGGAAAATTTTTATTAAAAGTCAAGAGTCTGAAATTTAATCCAATGATATGCAATGTATCCTTATTAATCAGATAAAAGTCATATTTTTTTCTTAACAGGTAAAAATATGTCTGACATATTGTGTAAGTCATTTTTAAAAATTTTTCTAGGTCCGAACAGTCGTTAAATTCTCTGATATTTTCCAACTCAAAAAAGCAAATTGATTCAATACAACTTTTGTCTGACAAAGTACCTATCTAGAAGTCAGCGTAATTTTTGATTTTTTTTTTTTTTCAAATCCAAAAAGTCGTTTGAAATCTCAAAAAAAATTTCAAGTCTAAAAATTTATGTCAAGTCTAAGGTCTGACAAAATATCTAAAAGTCATCGTCGGTGAAGTTTGTGACAGAATTTCAGATTGATCCAATAATGTATAAAATCAAGTGTGATTTATTAATTTTTGTTTTAAGCCCAAAATGTCGTTGGAAATCTCCAAAAAAAAAAAAAACGTCTAATGTGATAAAAAATGTCTAAAAGCTAATTTCAAAAAAAAAGTTGAGAATTTTCGAAATTTTCCAAGTCCAAAGTGGGATAGGTAAGTCAGATGGATCTAATATATCTATTTAATCTCTGCATAAAAAAATATCTAAAAGTCAGCGTGATTTCTGATTTTTTTCCAAGTAGGTACAAAAAGTCGTTTAAAATCTCAAAAATTTTCCAAGTCCAAAAAGTCTTATTAGATAAAATGTCTGAAAGTCATCGTCGGGGAATTTCATGATGGAATTTCATCTCGTTTTTTCACAGATTTATTCATAGTAAAAGCATATCCTATGCTAAAATTGATTTTGAATTTGTATCTGAAAAAAGAAAGAAAGAGAGACGTTTGACGGTAATTGCGCGAAAAACCTGACGAAATTCAGCCACGAAATTCCTTGACGATGACTTTTAGACATTTGGACTTGGAAAAATTTTCAGGTTTCCATTCACTTTTTAGAATTCGAAAATGTTTAGAGATACCTAATGCTGTTTTTCAGACATTTTGTCAGAAAAAATAATTTGAACTTTTTGAATTTGAAAAATTTCAGAAATCAGAGTAACTTTCCAATATTTTGTCAGACAGACTTCTTGAATTCGGCAAATTTCGGATATTACGCTGACTTTCAGACATTTTGTCAGATTTTTTTGGATCTGAAAATTTTTTAAGAATTCAAATGAATTTTTGGACTTGAAAAGAAGAAAAGTTCGAACCAGAATATTGTTAGACAGCTTTTTACCTAACTCTTATTTTAAGAGATTTTGTGAGACTTTTTTGAATTTGGAGAAATTTTCAGATTTCATCAATGAAATGAACTACCATACCAAAAGATGACGAAGTCATTTTATGTTAGGTGAGGGTTATATTAGTTTTCACTGAAAATTATTACGATAAATTTTGATTGAAAGATTATAAAATTTATTTTCGTTGAAAATTAGTTGACAATAAATTTTTGTTGGAGGTTGATTAGTAGGATTTTTAATGAGAATGAATGAAAAAGTTTTCACTAAAGAATGGTAAATATTTATATCTGTAATTGTATTTGCAATTTCACTAAAAATTCATGAAATTGATTTTTATCGAAAACCGCTGAAAATTATGAAATTCACTTTCACTTGAAGTTGGTAAAATTGTCTACTTGTTTAGATTTTCAAGAGTAAATCGAAAACCCCTTCAAGTACTTTTTTTTTGTGAAAATGCATTTAGTCAGATTTTCTCACAAAATTTAGGGATCCGAGAATACTGTACCCATTGCATTACATGTTGAAAATAATTCGATAGGATTTTTATGAGAATTTTATTTGATTAACGAGAGAAAAAAAAGTAGTGTTTTCAATACGTAGGATAATACAGCTCTTGAGTGATTTTAAACTTGGGTAATTCGTAAGATTGTTTCAGTACTGCGCGTAAATCGTCGACTAAGCATGGATAGAGCAATCCTAATCTGTAAACATCGCTATATACAGGCCAACTTCTTCCAACACTTTTATCATCAGGTTTACATAAACGAGGGTTTGGCTTGAATGGATCGTTATTCATGACAAATGCTATTCCGCTTCTATTGACCCTATGGTATACAATTTTCCAAAAATATAATGGCACTGTCACCGCCCATCTGTGTTTATCTAGTGTCATTTCCAGACCGTTTACTTTATATTTTCCAAAAACTCCCGTGTATACTATTAAGTCTGTTTCGTACTTTGGGGAAAAAATGACGTGTAAGCATAAATTTTTCATTAAAAAAATTCAAGTGTGTTATAGGTAGGTACTTACTATAGAAGCTACTAATTTGATATTTTTTTCCAAGTTTTTCCACGTGCAGTCTAAATTACTCCACATGGGTGCGATATTTAGGTAAAAATACGATGCTGGTTTCCAATTGAAGTATAACATATCCCCCGGAGGGACTAATGTTTTCGGCATCAAGTTTTTCTTTTCGTAATTGAAATAAGGTAGAAAAGTAGGATCTACTATCATTCCTTTTTCCATTTCTTTCTATAATTCGAACATGTATCGTGCTAATGAATGATTCGAAGTTGATTTTCATATTTTTGAAATTTTGCACGAGTGAATACGTATTTAGAATAGATATTACCAATATGAAAGCCTCTTCAGGATTAATTTTCTCACCCCTGCGAATACGAAATTCGTTACCAAAAACCAGTTTGGGAGATTCAGATATTCCTGTTTGTCTTGCTCGAATAGATAACCCGGCGATGGTATGTTTGGTGTAAATCAACTCTTTGACAGATTCGTGAAAACATACCGAGTACAGTGGATACCATTTGACTTCGTCTAGCTGAACAATTGTTTTTTGATCAGTTTCATTAGGCTTCAATGTTATTTTTTGAGATGATACAAAATACAGTGGCGTATGCAAGATTTTATCATGTTTGTCAGGTGGAGAAGAGAAAGAGGGATGATTTTATATTGGTATCAGCTCGTTTTTGGTACCTATTCTTCAAAATAAAGTAAACATTTGAAGTTCAGTTTTCTTTTAACGATACGCCACTGAATTCAAAATTTAATAAAGTGATTGAAAAATGTAAACATAACTGATTAGGTAAGTACTTATAACAAATCTTACCCATTTTTGTTGCACAAAATTGATTGGCACTCCTAGAACCTTTCTTGAATTATGCCGAAATAATACCTTTGAAAAATATATGTACATTAATTAGCGAATCATCAATCCTTATTCATTTGACTGATTAATAAATCGAAACGTTTACTGCGTTTACTGCGTTGAGAATTAAAAAAATACAAAATTGAAGGCTTACATCAATTCCGATTTCATACAATTGGGATAATTTGCCAGCACATTGCTCCTCTAAAGGTTTTTTTCTAAACGTGAGTTTTTCCGGACACGTTTCTTCTCCTAAATTTGGTTCTTTTTGAGAGAAGTTTAGCCAACTCGTTGTAATTTTCAATGTCTCGTCTTTACAACTGGCCGTATGATGTTCCTCGACTTGGCTCGATCTCGTGATTGGATTTTTAACGAGGCAGGATACGATTAAACGTTCGGATTCTTCGATTACCAAGTCCACTTCTCCGTTGACGTTCAGAACTGGTTTAGCGAAATTGTATTTTTCGTTTTTTTCCAGGAAGTACATTGGCTGCTTATCTGGGTTTTCAGGTTTCAGTTGCAATATGCAAGCTACGGTTTTACATAGTTGACAAATCAGTACGAAGTACCTATCAACTTGATATGTAAATAAAGATGGATAGGTAGATTAATATACTTACGGTTTTGATTCATACTCCACTGGATATTCTGTAGCAATGAGATGATCACGACGAGTAATTTCATACCTGCGAATAGCTCGTACTACGATATGAGATATTCTATACGACGAACACAGGTTAAAAAAAAATTCACAAATCACAGGTGTTCAACACAGTACATGAACGTTATTTCATTTAGGCCAAAAAATTAAAACTTTAGGTGGCGCTAGATAAGAATCGTCTGTTTTCATGCTTTCAATTTCAGAATATATATTTTTTAATTTTATGGTTTGAAGGGAAATCAATGGCATTTTTCAAGTTTACCCTTTTATACCCATAGGAAAGATTTGTTAGATGAAATTTACAATTTTTTATTGTGTCTTAAAGACATTGTAGACTGAATTCAAGTCGATTCACCATTCCATTTTCACAATAGATAAAAAAAATTATGTATCCTAGTTAGGATTTTTTAAAGGTGTTCACTGATGGTCTCTCAGTAGCATAGTCATCCCTTCAAGGGAATGTGATGAGAAAAGCTGCGATTTTATGAGAAATTTTATAAAATATACACTATTTATCAACCGTCATGGGAGCGTGTCCTCCTTACTCCCCTCCCCATGGCTACACCAATGACTCTGAAAGTTCCTAGAAATCAATGAATGGAAAATTTTCACCCTTACCTTGATCTTGACATAACCATAAAACATAAAAAATTACGAGAGAATGATTGTGAAGGCGTCAGCTTTTTTCAAAAATTTACTGTAAATACGAGTACATCAGCTGAATTATACAATATACAGATATTTGAAATATTCTAGTTTGAAAAATGCAGTGAATAAAAAAAAATTCCTCAAAAATACTCACCAAATGAAGTCTTTACGAAGAAGAATTAAATTTTTTTTTTATACATTCCTTCAAATAAAATATTACACCATTTTGCCAAAAATTGTTGAAGGTCTGAAAAAGTTTGAAAGTTCCAATAGAAAATTTTCTTGTCATCTCTTCGTTTTGTTTTTTATTTTATTAAGGTGAGAATGTTTTCAATTTTGGGTCATTGGGACTTCGAAATATCTGAATTACAAACTCAAAACTTGAACTTCTTTTTTTTTAATTGGAGGGGAGAAAATTAAAATTTTTGTACCTGCTACAAATTTCTTTTTTTTTAGACGAAAATGGCCTCATGCATCAACTTGAAATTCTATAATTCTTTTACGATTCTGGCTGAAAAATTTTATTAGGCTAAAGATTTTGATTCAATTTATTGATATTGTAATGAGTACAAATAAATTAAATAATTTATACCTATTGAATAATAATTCTGGAAACTAGGTAATTAATCTACTATCTACCTTAATCATTGAAAAATAGAACTGATACTACGAGTATATAAAGATTTACGATTTTAAGCCACATCGCGTGGTCAACCAGGGATGGAAAGAACCTCCTTGATATCACTTACATCCATCATTCTGTTACTTGTAGTAATCACTTTCATTATGGGTATTTTAATTCCCATTTTACGAAGCATTTCTTTCACCGTGCAACAAACAGTCTTCCCTAATCCTGGAGTCTTGACATCGATAGGCCATCCGTGCGTACGACATATGCTTTTACAAAATGGCTCTTTTTCATTATCATAAGGATTATTCGACGTTATGAAACCAATCGCTGCGTAATTTTTTTCTCTTTTATGCACAACGACTTTCCAGAAATATTTAGGTACTGGTAAGTCTTCCGGCGATATGAAAACCTTAATTCCATCCAAAGTTAAAATTTCGTGAGTTCCAGTATACACTGTAACTTCATAATTTCGCTATAACAAATCGAATATCAAATAAGTAGTAGGTCAATTTTTCTTGGTTTGAAATGAATTAACGTAGGGAAATACGAATTACCTTGCTAACACGTTCTCTTATGAGTTCTTCCAGAGCATCCCACGTACAAGAAAGAATCCTCCATTGAGGAGCTGTGTTGATATAATAATGAGTAAGCGTTTTATAATTCTTCAACAGCATGTCGTAATCTGGGGTCAGTTGTCTAGGTACAAAATTACTCTCTTCGTTGTCGAAATAATCCCTCAATTTATCTCCAAACAGTTTGTACAAATAGTGGAATTGTTTTTGCTGTGAAAGAACCAAAATAAGCAGTGTTACAAGATTATGTTGGAGATATTTAAGCAATGAAATAGTTAATTTTGGCAACCGGTCTGTATATTTTTTTTAGATGACGTTTTTCTCCCTCCTCGGTAGTGAATCTTTTATCGATAACGATGTAACCTTCCATTTCAAATTCATCGGGAATAGAGGTGGTTATTTGTCTGGCTGCGATCACTTTGCCATTGATTTTATGCGATGTGTATGATGTAGTCTTCCGCTTGGGGTCCATGCAAACTTCTATAAATGGGAAAAACTCATTCATCTGAAATAATAGATGCAGTGAAATGTTGAAGTTTTGGGAATTGAATTGCATGATTGATTAATGCGAATAATTACCATGCTTTTTGCGTCTCCGTACATAAATTGTTCGATCGTATACCTGGGGTATATCTGTAATGTTTCAAGTGCCGTACGTTTATATTTGGGCACAAAAATTGTTCAATTTTGATTGTTTTTTCAAATTTAAGGTTTTTCAATTTTGAACAATGGTCATTTCTGAATAGATTCGATGTTCGTTGATTTTTTTGTTACTTAGGTACTTTGTACATTTTTTTTTCAAACGAATCAGAAATTATTTTTTCAACCAAGTTTTCTTTTCTAGCCAAATTGCTAAAATTTTCGTACATTTATTTTGGCCTTTTTTCGTTACTTGTTTTCACTTCTTCTAGCCCCTCACAATGTGGTATTAATGTTAGTACATATTAGTGCATATTTTACTCTTGGGTTTAAATTTCAAAAATTTGACAAGTGTTACTGCTCTGCTCCCAAAATGAATTCGATTACAGGTAAGTGAGCAGAAACTATATTATACCTACTTATACTCACTCTGTAGCCTATTTCATACAACTTATTTTTCTCGTTAGCACCACACGATTTTTTCATATTGCGTAAACTTGACTTGGGTGGCGATGCTTTACATTCTTCGATGGTTTCGGTATTAGGAACTTTAACTCCGTTAGAGCATTCGAGGGTTGTTTCGACGAAATTTATATTTTCGCGGCTACATACAATCAATAGTTTTTCCTCGTGCTTGAATTCTATTTGTAAAAACTGATCGGTGGCTTTGAATTGGGGTAAGAAATAACGCGGTTTGTGGTGTGGCCTTGCTTTAGTTAACGCGATTACTGAAGGAAGGTCGTCTGCTTTCATATCTCTGGTACTCCATATATTTATAGTGCAACCTGATGGAAGATATCAGAGGAATTACGATTGTTGTTTTTCAATTTGTATCTTCGAGTAATTTAAATGGAATATAATTTTCGGTGTTTTGAACTCACTTCCGTAGATGCTCGATTTTTCGTTTTCGACAACTACATAGGAAAAGAAGGATATTAAAATTGAGTTAATAAGAATAGTGTAAATTTGTAGTTTTGAATCATTGTCGCTGGAGAAGAGCAGCCCAATCACGGGGGGTATAACGAAGGTATCTGTTTGGGGAGGGGGGGGAGAAGAACCCAAAATTTTCAGCTGGTCAACTTTCATAGATTTTAGGGAGGTAGGAGGGTGCTAAAGATGTATTGAAAAATACATAACATTTTGTGTTTGTATTTTTAATCATAGGTACGTGAATTTCGAATCATAATTTCTAAATGTAGGAATATTTTCGTGAAAATGGGCATGAATGATAAAAAGTACGGTCCGAGCGAAACAAGGGTGAAATTTTTTGAAAACCCATTTTACGAAGCGAGAAGACGCTAATTTTTAAACATCTCTTGTTGGCGGAAACAATATCAAAATTGTATTGAGCACAATAAAAGAAACAAAATGCAACTTTGCATGAGCAGAACTTACGGTAAATTTAAAGAGGTACATTATTTTGTGAAATAGAGTATATTTATTGCTGGAAAAGGCAACCAAAAGCTGAAATTTCATTATTTTTCCAACTTTTTTTCCTCAAAAAGATTGTAGTTTTTCAATTTAGATCAAAATTTTCTTGTTAATTTGGTAATTTCCCAACTCATTCAGCAATATTTCTCCTGAAATTACTGTTTTTTCAACTCAAAGTTCAATTTCCCCACTAACCGACAAATTTTTCATCATTTGGAGGAGGAGGCAAGCTGCCCGCCATCACCCCTCGCTACATGGCCCGCCAATCACACTGTTTTAGAGGGAATATCCATGAAATTTTATCGACAATTTTTTTTTTCATTCAACGTGACACAAAGTTGAGAAAAACAAAAGTTTTTGCCTACCTACTCGTACGAAATTTCTCCCCAATCCTTGAATATTCTTATGTACCTAATGGATTATAAGTAAATACATGGGCGAGCGGGACATACGTTTACAATGCTGATTTAAAATAGGCTCACTTTCATGTTGGTGTAAAGCATAACATCTGGTGATTATTAGAAGTATTGTAAAGTATAGAAATTTGCGAAAATCGTATAATTTCACGGCGAACATGACTTCCACGTAATACGAGTAAAATGTAGATACGTAGTTGAAATGTAACATGTGATTGTATGTAGTAAGAATGTATTTTATTCGTCATATCATGTGACGTAGCGATTCAATGTTTTTTTCTTTTCAAACATACTAAGACTCGAGTTCATAAACAGTACCCACCTATGTTCTAGCGGTCATATTTTCTTTCAAAAATGTTTATATTAACACGATGCTATGCAGTAATCAGAGGTAGACTGGAGCTCGTATTTTTCTTGGAGAGGGGAAGGTGAATGTTCAGTGGAATCCCTGTTTGAGTAATTTTCTCGACTACAATACGATTTTTTTTTATCAGAGTGGGAGTGTGATTGGTTCACGCTTCTCTTTGAATTCAATTCTTATTTCAGTGGCATAGGCATTCGGTCCTCATACCTCCGCCGTAGGCAGCAGAAAGTGTCGCAATCTCTTCAATTTTGACGATTTTTAATGTTTTCTACACATTTTTCGAATGTTGAGGTCTGTGAATGAAATATGAAGACTTTTGAACCATTAAAAGCCGCAGCTGAGACAACTGAAGACTTTGACTAATGAATCTAGGTTCCTATGTTTGCGCTTTCGCCGACCAACCCCTCGGTGAGGAGCTGTGGAGCCACACTTTCCACAAATCGATATCACGGTGGTTTTGTAACGCCTACAATATAGCAGATAGGCAGAATTTGTGCATTATCTTATTGGTATTAATAATCAAGGTCTACAAATTGAGTTATATATAAATTTTATCTATCTGTCAAATTGAAGGCACTAAAGTATTTATAACTTCACATTACTTTATAGCACCTTCAATACTGCTAATAAACAAAATTCATACATAACCTTTTTGATAGTAATCATCAAGATTTATAAAATAAGTTATCTATGTACAAAGTTTACCCATCTGTGAAATTGAAAGCACTAGAGTACTTACAAAATCTCAAAAAAATTATGTAGCACCTTCAATATGACAGATAGGCAAAATTTTTATGTAACTTATTTTTATTTTGTAGATCTTGATTATTACTACTAATAAGGTTATGTATGAATTTTTCCCGTCCGCTATATTGAAGGCGCTATAAACCATCGTGATATTAAAAATACCTGATGTGAAACATTTCAGTCAGTGTGGGGGGAGATTTGAGGCTTTATCACCCCCTCCCCTCCAAAATACCCTTCCAATTAGTTGTAGATGAATATATAATTAGAAATTGAAATGTTTATGCAAAATGTATTCATTTTAGCAGTATAAAGTCACAAAGGCAACTTAGATACTTACATATTTTTTGACAAAAATTTTCATTATTTTCTTAATTTCTATGAATTTATTGCAGAATGCACATGCTGTCGGGTTTACTGTCCTCGATGACGATCGGCTCTCCAGCTTCGTAAGCTGAAATGGCAGCTTGGAAACCCAGGTAAGTTTTCAAAAAACTAGATATATTAACAGTGTTGAGCAAACTTCTGCTACCTTTAGAACCATCGTCGTTTGGAATTTCTTCATTCGATTTCGCAACAGAAGGCAAATCAAAAATAAGAAATCCGTTGGATTTAAAATCTTCCAACCCAAAGTTTGAGAGTAGAGTTTTGTCCACTTGGCACGTGTAAGTGCAGCCTTGTTCACTATCATCCAAAGTAACGGGGTTATAAGCGCAAATAAAGTTACAGTGTTCATGTGGTGGTAGGTGAGTTATTACGACGATCGTATTGTATTCATCATCGTGAATCACCTTCCAAATAAATTCGTCGGTTACAGGGGCGTATTTTCTGCGGTGTCCGAATAGAATATCCCAGACTTCTTCTGAAATTTTTTTTGAGTATGTTCCCGAGTATACGGTTAGCTCGATGCTTTTCTGGAAGCATAATGGAAAAGATTTGAATTTTTTTTTGGTTTTTTTGTTACCTCACTCCCAAAAAAAGCTAAATAGGCATGAAAATTCATTTTCTTTGTGTACAGTTGAATGGGTTAAGAAAAATTTAATGATCAGAAGTGAAGGGTTGTTTGAAGGGTAACTATTAAACTGGGTCTTCGAAAAAATCGAAGATGATTTTTAGATAAAGATCTTCTAAATTTATTTTATACACTATAGGTACCCAATACTTATTGATCTTACTCCAAATGAGTCTTCGCAGTCACAAATTCATGATCCATGAAAGGTAATATAATCGGGTCAATACGATTAGAAAATGGAAATATTTGTACTTACAAGTACCTACTCACTTTTTGAGCAAAGTATCGAACATAATTATCTATTGTATTGAAATATCTCTTCATCTGGCAACTCTTCAGTTGTATATAATTAAAAGAGAATAACGTCGTTTTCTTCCAAGAGTGTACCGCCATATCGTAATGGCTAACCAATTGATGTTTTAGATAATGTTCCCCATGCTCCTGTTATTTATTAAATTGTGGTGAAAAATCATAGTTTGATTTGTGAGCTCATTTATGATTTGTGCTGTGATTAAAATCATACCTCCCACAATGTTTTTTTAATATTCATGTCAAGAACTGATCGGTATACTACGCTTGCCATGTAATAATTTTTAAATTTGAGTAAATGTGGTGTTCGAATCCTATGAACCGTGTATAAAGTACCATTTTCTTCGGTGTAACAAAATCTGTATATTGTCACAAATTCTACATTCTGGAATGCGAAAAATTATACCTTGGTTATTTGCAATTTGAGGAATTGAGTTTTGATACTTATAAATTAGGCAAATGCAAACGTCGTACGAATCTATCACTAAATAAATTACCTGCTTGTTTGTATTCCACACCTGAAGCATATTTTAAAAAGACGAATTAGCGAGTAATTTATGAAATTGAAAAGAAAGTTGAGTCGTATTACCAAATATCCCACTCCATACGTATAACCTTTTGTTTGATCCTCACTTATTCGATGACATCCTTGCAAGTGTTCATCTTTGGATATTGTCGGTATAATTTCTTTTTCGCAATTAATTCCAACTCCTGGAAATAAGAGAATCTCATTTATTTCATTTAAACCTCGAGCTTTCCGATCATTCCATTGGGTTTGTTGTTCGAGTTGACTACTGGTTTGGGCTGGGCATGCTAATACGAAGTTCTCAGTGTTGTCGATGTTGTCGTAGACAAAAGTGACCGTGTTCTGATCTTCCAAATTACTGTATGGTCTCGCTAAAACCATTTCTTCGTTGTTTTTTTGTGATAGAGCCAAAGGTGCGGAGTTATTGTTTGCAATGTTTACTTCTTTCATGTCTGTAAATGTGAAATTAGCAGAAAAATTTGTTCTCTCTGTTTTGTAAAATTAAACATTTATCACATACGAGTACGCGCATGGGCACTAAGCAGAGATTTCCATTAAAAAAAACACGATTTTTATGAAAATATGCGAGTGTGTGTTATTTTTATAACAAACTGACGGAGCAGATAAATAATTTTTATCAAATTGTTTAAAACTTCGTGTAAGAAAGCAGTGAAGAAAATTCCTGAAGAAAAAAAGGAAATGGTCGATGGGTAGATAACTAGATAGGTAGGTACCAAAGAATTTAGCTGCACACAAATTTTACCTGAATCAGCTATTTCAATACAATGGAAAAGAGTGAATAAAACAAACACATTCGAAAAAGTTTTCATGGATGTATCTAGTAAAATCAACGAATGATGCGACTGAATACGAACTTTTTTGTGTTTTCAAATTATTCTCTATAAACTATTGAATATGTATGTCAGTATAAACGTAGCCACAGGCACAGGGCATACCAAAATTATGCGTTGAATACCCAGCTATGCACTTCGATAATCGATATGACCCTGAAAAATTTTTACTAGGTACTCTTTCTAACTTTGATTTGAACCTACCCATATAGGTCGCGTTAGCGTCGCTCAGTGAATCATGTTTGTCCAATAAAAAATAATATTGAACCCACGGACGTAAACTATTACAACTGGACATTTCACTTCGCCGAGTTGATGGACAAATCTGCGTTTGGAAATTGGGGAATGAGGGACGGTCTAAGCCACGCCCATCAGGTCGAAATGTTCTATGTACTCTTATGGAGAAATACACAATTTTCACTAAAATTATAATTTTCTTTTAAAATTACGGTGTGCGAATAAGAAATATGTTTTTTTAACATCGTATTTTATGTTTTTAATTGAAAATCTTTTTTTTTTGACGATTCTAACTGCTATAATTAAATTTTAATTCGAGTATAAAATTAAAATCTGCAGAAATATTGATATATTCAGCTAGTTGGACAAAAATGACA
>FIZU01051380.1:0-12189 GCA_900064475.1 Pseudococcus longispinus
TCGTCACGGAATTTTCCACGAGATCACTCCCCATAGCAAAAGCATATCCTATGCTAACAGTCCGAAATATTTGTCTGACAACTTTGAAATTTTCCAACGCCAAAAAAAAAAAAAATAGAAATTTTAAATTTTTTCCAATTCCAAAAAAGTCTGACAAAACGTCATAAAATCTATTTCTGAAACTTTCCTAGTCCGAGAAATCTGTCTGACAAAATGTTGGAAAGTTACCCTAGTTTCTGATAATATTTTCAAAATCCAAAAAGTCTAAAGTGACTGTCTGGCAAAATGTCTAAAAGTCAGAATTATTTCTAAAATTTTCGAAGTCCAAAAAGTCAATGGAAATCTGAAAAAATTTTTGAGACCAAAAAAGTCTGACAAAACGTCTGAAAGTCGGCGTGATCTCTAAAATTTTGTAAGTCCAAGAAGTCTACCTCACAAAATGTTGGAAAGTTGTCCCGATTTCTAAAATTTTCCGAGTCCAAAAAGTCAGTGGGAGACTGAAAATTTTTCCAAGTCCTAAATAGTCTGACAAAATGCCTAAAAGTCAACATGATGAATTTTCATGACGTTTTTCATAAGTTTGGTCGTTGCAAGAGCATATTCTATGCTAAAATTGTTAGGGTATGAAACATAAATTTTTGCACTACACTTCTTTCTTTTTTATAAGCGAGTATTCAAGTACAATTTTTTTCAATTTTTGAAAATTTTATACATGGAAAACAATTTTGATTTGATTCTATTTTCCGTGTGAACTTTCAATTTTTACAGGTAAAAGTGATCTCATGCACTAACTTAATTTCAGTCTACATGGTGCAATAAAATTTTTTAAACTCATTTCATCCTTAGGTCTTGCCTGATCCCAAAAGGGTTAAGGATGATTTCAAGCCGCAATTCCACCTAACTTTGACCTTGGACCCACATTTATCAAAATACTCGTATTAGCATTTAAAAATTAGAACAGTGACACAACAAACCCTCTTTTTAAAGATGCTTGAGACAGGAAAAATTCTACACAAATTGGACGACCTTGCAAGTTATAAAGTTAAACTCAGGTCGAAAGGTTGAATTGACATAAAATGACCCTCAGGTCAAAATACACAGGTAGGTAGTGCATTATATTCCATTCAACTTATTTTTTGAAAAAAACTCCCATCTTTCGAACAAAAAATATTCATCAAGCACACCTGATAGGCGAAAATTGGCACCATAGCTGGCATTATTGTGGGTAACATCGACAAAAGAAAAAATAACATAATAGCTACATAAATCATAAGATTTCCTCGACTAGGTAGAAAGGTAGTACATGCTACGTACATAGTTACGATGGTAAACCGGATAAAATTATGTTCTTTTACTAATTCTATCGCCAAAAATGTACGAAAAAAATAAGCAACGAAGCGTTAAATATTATTTTTAGTGTAATATACCTATAGCCTATGTACGTACCCACGTACACACATTCTCCTTTTCATTTTGATTATCATTTCATACGACCTGTTCTACGTATCAAAATATTACCAAGATTTACGTACTGTACAAGGTACCTATACGTACATATACCAAACGCTATACGCTGCGGCGAAAAGGTACATAACACGTGTTCGATGTGGAAAAAAATGGGGAAACGAGAACAATAAATCGTAAATCTCGGAGATTTCCGACCAAATTGCACCTTTTGTCGCTGATTCTAAAAGTTTGTTCGAACACAGTTACAAGACACGGTGTAAAGTTTTTCTTTCAAGCTCGCTTTACTCGCCAGTTTCGTTTTAATTTTTTACTATATTTTTTCAAACCGTCGTCTCCACGTTGTTTAATATTTTCGCGATTTTTCAACGAAAAAAAAAAATCTTTCATACGCCGCGTTCGAGATACGTGAAATATTTCGTATAAATCTCAAATTAATAGGTATTTTCGCCAAAGCCGAATCCCTATACTGGCACCCACTGGCACGCAACTTGTATTGAAATTCTATACACGTTCGGTACCATAAGATGCTCGAATCAACTATACAATGCGAACATGGCGTTTTGTTCATTGCACAGCATACGATACAGATGTGGGAATTCCAAATGTAGGGGAAATTCTTTGGAAACAGTGGCTGAAATAAAGCTTAATCCCTTGTTACAGTACAGTACGAATGCCTTCCGGGACCTTTAAAGTAATCCACGGTAGGTATTTTGAAACTGATGCAAATAACTTTTTTCAGACCATATACTCGTCGAATCAATAAGATAACTGCCAGGCAAACGATCCGAATGTATTCTTTTAAGAAAAATACATTCAAGGTTAAGCCGGCAATATTTCAAATTCCATTTCGATTCCCACTCTCGAAACTCAAATTCAACCGTGAATTTTGTGGACAGAATATTCCTTGGCAAAATTTCCACTAAATCATCGACGAAAGAAAATTTTCCACCTCGCAACGTTTATAAAATTTGTTGAAAAGTCGGATAAGTAAATTCGAAATAAAATTTTCATCGAAAAAGCAACGTATTCCGAGCCGAGGTACAATCGGAATAAAGCATTGTTTCCATCTTTATGCGTTTTACAAAAGAAACTCGACAAAGCGTACAAAACAAAAACATCTGCTTGAAATATTTAAAGTATCTCAAATTTGTAGTCGTAGGATATAAAAAATTTCCATGTTTCGTTTCATGTTCTACGCTCGTACCGAAGCCTAGAGTACCTTTGCGAACGTTATAGCGGGCAACGCGAGTACCTTAAGAGTTCCTTACCCAACTAAGGGGTACGTCGAAGCCGAGTAAAAATTCCGACTACTTCAACGAACCAGATTAAAATTTCAAAAATTAATAAAACTCGAAAAACAGACGTAGTTATTCAATTTCATATTTTATTCACGACGAATTCTCGACACAGCGCTCGTATATCGAATAGACAATTTTTTTTCTAGCACTCGTATAGTCATAATGTTGCTCACTGTGTACATACTTTTTCATACGCTCGTGCGAAACCGATGAAACGGACCATAACCCGAGCATTAGATTACTGGATGAGGTGCAGGGAGGAGGGACACGTCGACGGACGCGAATCGCAAGGGGGTACGGATGGTAACACGAGCTCCCCCAGGGTCTAGTAATTTTATAAACTAGTATTACTCTCTATTCGCAAAGCTATCGTTATTTCTGCACTAGATATATAGGTAACGATAAATGATCCGGTATTCGAAGGTCTGAGTTTTGAAGAACGAGAAAAAAAGCGGTAATTTAAAAAACCCCCGAAAAAAATTATAACGTCGTTAACAACGATACATATGGTCCGCGTGAAATAAATTTTTTTGCCGAAAAACGATTTGCATAAATTTGACTCCAAATGGGAGATAATATTGCCATAAATTTTAATGAATTTAACCGCAAAAACAATTCATCCCTCTGGCTCCCTTTGTTTCCATACGATAATTCATCGGTGAAAAGTGTTCCGGTAGTAACGGGGGTTCGAACCGAATACGAATATGGTTTCGGTTATTAAACGATTCCAGGTTAGCAACAACTAATAATTAGACTGTTGAGATGAAAAAAAAACACATCAAACGTTTAAATAATTTAAAATATGAAAGTGTGTCTTTGCATTTTTACATTTCTTTCAACGGATGAAAAACAAACCACGATTGAAATTTTTCGAGAGAAAAAGTATCTACTGAAAAGTTTCATTTTCACGGACTCCTTATTTTTAGAGATCTGGAGTGATCGAGTCATTAATTATTACCCACATCCGAAACTAGGTCTTGACCATCTGGTGGAATTTATTCCATCTTCGATGCCTACTCGATTATAAATTGAAAAATTTTCAATTATGTTGGCCAACTCTCGTAAATAATACATAAATGCGGGTTATAATATTTTATTCTACATCGGCCCAAGTATTTGCCAGCAAATCTCCAAGGGTTTTCTTTACACGTACGAAATTTTTTCTCAAATTTATAATTCACGTACCGAACTTGTATTAGTTTCTTTCATTACTCCCTGTGTTATATTAAAGGCGGTACAATAGACTACCCGAGCGGCAGTATTGCTTGTACTACCACAAAGGAACAATTTACGTGCATTTAGAAGATGTACGTGTACCAGTTTACGCAACAGCAGCACTTAACTAAATCGACTATTCAACAGCCGAAATGGTCAATTAATTCTTGGGAAATTTTTAAATATCTATTCAGTATTTCTTTTGAAAATTGAAATTTGATCAAAAATTTGTACATTTGGACCAAATTTTGATTATTTTTAAGATAAACATTTTTTACGACTTTGAAAGTTGATCAATAAATTTGAGAGTTGAGGCAAGAATTTCAAAGTTGATAAAGAGGAGCTTCCCTGATAAGATGAAAATCGGCCCTTTACCCAAATTTCATCGAAAGTGATCCTTAAAGTTATACCTACATGATGTAAAAACTCAACACCGAAATTTTTGACTCACTACCCCACCAATTCCCCGATTATCACCCCCTATACATCGAAAATTCAAGGTCTACGCTATATCTTTGGAGGGGATATGTGATTAATTCTGAAATGTTCAAGGATTGTGGGCATTGTATGGATACTTCTGAGATATTTTCAAAAACAATTATTAACATTTTCTTTATTTTTTGAAATTTGAAATTTAAAAAAAAATCTGCAACTTGGAAGCGGGGGGGGGGGGGGGGGTTGAGACGACTAAATTTTTTTCAAAATTTTGTAATATGTTTAGGTAAGAATAACTAGTGATGAGCAGATCCAAGGATCTTTAGATTTTCCGAATCCATAATTCAAATACTTCGTAATTTGTAGATCTGATCAATAACCTTTAGATTTTCTCAATTTCAAAAAAATATTCAAAAAAGATCCATTTCAACTTTTCAAATTTCATGTTATTAACCCTTAGTTAGGTATTCGTTCAAAGGTAAGTTTAAATTTGAAAAAAAAATGGAGACAAGATTTCCAGGGGTCGCTCTTATTTATACTAGAAGGGGATTGAAAAAAATTCAGTCATGCCACCACTCCCAATTTTTTGGAAATTTTTTGAAAATTTCAAAGTGCAAAAAAATATCTGTCTAATTTTTGAAAAATTGTCCGCTTCTGAATTTTCAAAATATAATAAAATTTTTCACTGCTTTTTAAAAATTGTAGGATTTCAAGTATTAAAAATTTTACCAACTTGTGAATTTTTTAAAAATTTGAAAATTTTGTGATTTTCAAAAATTTTAAATTTTTGAACAGAAAATGTTCAGATTTATTTGTAAAGTTGTCAATTTTTGAAAGTTTTAGGAGAAAATTTATAAAAATCCAAGTGATAAATTTTTAGAAATATCAAGGCTGAGAATTTTGTACCTTTTGAGGCAAAAATTTCACAGATGAATCATAAAATTTTCTGTTCACAAATTTTAATTTTTTGAAAAACACAAAGTTTGATAAATTTTTCAAAAATATAGAAGTCGAAAAAATTTTTAAATTTAAAAAAAATTCACAATTTGGTAAAATTTTTAAAAATTTGAAATTTTGAAAATCATCAAGTTTGATTAATTTTTCAAAATTTATACAAGTCGAGAAAATTGTCAAATTTTAAATAGGTTTCTAATTTTTTCAAAAGTTTAAAATGGCTCACAATCTTTGGAAATTTCAGACTCCCCCCCCCCACATTCCCTCTGAAATTACAGCAAATTGAAGTTTTGATATGGGGAAGGGGTGATAATTCGAGAGTGAGTGGGGAGTGGTGGTCAAAAATTTCGCTGGTGAGTTTTTACATCAGAAAATTTAGGATCATTTTTAGACGAAAGGGCCGATTTCACCATGTTAACTTGACAGATAATTCAGAACATTTTCTATTTAAAACTTTTAATTTTTTAAAAATCACAAACTTTAATGAATTTTTCAAAAATGTAAAAATCGAAAAAATTGTCAATTTTAAAAAAAAGTCACATCAATTTGGCAAATTTTTGAAAAACTTGAAATCCTACAACTTGTAAAAAACAATGAAAAAGTGAAGTATATTTTGAAATTTCAGAAGCAGACAACTTTTTCAAAAATCAGAAATTGAAAATTATTCAAAATGGGGAAGTTAAATTTTTTTTGAAAATTCAGGTTTGTAAACTTTTCAGAAGTTTAAAATTATTATAACCCATGATCATTTTAATGAAATTTAAAAAATCTTCAATGATCATGGGTTAATAATTTCAAACTTCTGGAAAATTTACAAACAGGGCTTCTCAAAAAATTTCAACTTTCCCATTTTGAAAAATTTGCAATTACTGATTTTTGAAAAGTTGTCTGCTTCTGAAATGTCAAAATATAATTCAATTTTTACCGCTTTTTACAAGTAGTAGCGTTCCGAGTTTTCTAAAAATTTACCAAATTGATGTGAATTTTTTTTAATTTGACAACTTTTTCGATTTCTATATTTAAAAAATTCATTAAAATTCGTGATTTTCAAAAAATTAAAATTTTCAAACATAAAATTTCCTGAATAATCTGTCCAATTTTCACTCCCGAAGATCTAAACTTCTCAGCCTTGATATTTCTAAAAAATGTATCACTTGAATTTTTATAAATTTTCTCCTAAAAACTTTCAAAATTGTCACCTTTTGACCTTCAATTTTTTTTTAACTGTCAATATTCGCGATATTTCTGAATTGAGCCTGAAAAAAAAACTCTAAAAAACTGAACCAAATCGATCGAAAAAAATTGCAAAACGTAAAATAAAGTTTCCAGGGTAGAATTAACACTGTTTCAAATTCTTGCTTCGATTAAAAATCTACCACGAAAAATGCGAATGTACCTAAATTTACTACACTTATCAATGGCTAAATTCGACCACAATTTCTTCATCGAGATTACAACGAACCTGGGCACAGCACTCAACAAAGATTAATCTTTCCGATAACTCAAACCCTATCGTAGAATTCGACGAAACACGTTATCAATTACACTTCGTGTAATTTGCGAAATAATCGCCACAGTCTACGTACTTCTAGCAATACAACTTCAGGTACGATACAATCAGATAAACGAATCTATTCAAAATTGAGTCATCAAAAAATACCAAAATCGATAAACTAGTGGTACGACAATAATCGTATTCAATTCGAACACAACAATCGTTCGACTCACATACTCGTACAAGTCAAATTACGTATCCCGAAAGCTGATTCAGTTCCACGCCATACACGCTGTACAAAAAACATCAACCACACTCGTATAACATGTTGCGGGCTGAACCAGGCGCTGAAACCTTTTATTCGTGATTAACACGACTTCGGGCCTCATTTTGGTTGTTGACCGCAACGAGCAACATGTGATAAACTCAGTCAGTCAGTCTCTCCCCTTTTAATAATTACGTCTCAAACATGCCAGCATATGGGGACAATATTATCCGCACAAGTGCACAATTTTTTCCAACCAAACTTACAATCTTAGCGAAGAAAAAACCTACATCTCGTTCTCGTTTAAAGCAAAATACGAATAATAAAATTCCAACGATATATCTACACCTCTACACGTAAAAAACCTCGCAATCTTTACAATCACGCACAAAACGGCGCCAAACAAAACCAAAATATCGAAATTTTCCAATATTCGAAATTAGTTCCTGGAAATTATTAATTTTTATAGGTCGTTCGAGAGCAAGCTACATAATAAGTACGTACGTGCGCCGCGTAAAAAAAAATAAGGAAAAAAACCCGAAGAGACGAACTTTGCAGTTAAATTTCCAACACCTGCTTCAATAAATCGAAATACTGGTGCCCTGATATCTCACAAAATATATTACTAATGACAAAACAAACCTATATAAACGTCGTAATTGACCAAAAAATAAATAAAAATAAACTCGTTAATTCATTTCGTACTCGTCTTCGTTCAAGAAGCCAAACATTACACTCAATATGTACGTACAATATACTTGAATAAAAATCCTCCAAAAAAAAAAAAAAAGGAAGAAAGAGAATTACATAACTGGAAATCACAGCTTGCTTTCCGACACGAATAAAATTCAATGTCACGAAAAAGCACCGCTCCGAGAGAGCTCGCGCCAGCTAAACCAATAAACCGGTATCGTAAAAGCGAGCTACGCCAATAATAAATTAAATGTCTCTCGTGTTATAATTACGATAGTAAAAATAGCCCGGGTCCGATGGCACCGGCACCGAAGCAGGGGCATTTACCAATTAATCGAATGCAATTAATTCAACCCTAATAAAAATAAGAGCAATGATAAAATCGAAAGGTATCAATTAGGAGTGAAAAAGTGAGTCGATTCGAAAATACAAAGCATGTACGGTACATCGAAGGCTCGAGCTCGAGCTCGGGCACGTTTCACGTACACGTGTTTTTAATTACAAAATCACTCGATTCCAATCAAAAGTTACGAGCAAAATTTCCACTGCCGAACGATACAGCCCCTCCTACGTATAACTTTTCAAACGAGAGAAAAACATTCCATCCATCCAACGAGAAAAAAAAATCCATAAACAAAACTATGGTACACACCGTTCTATATAATTTTGAAAAGAAAAATATATCTAAGTATTTGGAAAAGAATTTAGAAAAAATCCGCGACAAGAGTTCAAAAACATGTTTCGGATATTTTACATGGAAATTATTTCGAAAAAGTTTCATCGCTGAGGAAAAAATTTCATTAAGAAATACACTGGCATTGGCACACCCAGACGATGGAAACAGGGGGGTAAAAATCGTCACGTTTTACGTCGCCAAATACACAGCGAAAAAAGAATCAACAAAGGTTAGATACCTATACTGTGCAACTTTTGAATATGAAGTATTTTTTTTTACGCAACATTTATTTCGACATTTCGACGTATATTTTTCCTCTCCCCGAATCACATAAATACGTACATTTTGCAATCAGCAGACTCCTATGCGATTCGAAAATGGAAACGGAATCCATATCCAGCATTCCATACACGAGGTTATTTATCACAATACTTCTTCAATAGTCTGCAAAACGTGCTTATTTTTTAAAAAGCATTATTTTTACACGCTCGACCGTATATTTTCGCTTTCGTAACCAAAATCGTATATTAATTTCCCACAAGCCAAGTATTATGCCAAAAGTAATTCCACATCCGCGAACATGTACTCAGATTTGCGTCGTCTGCAGGGTCTCGACGACGTAAAATATCATACGAATATGAATGAACTGAACAAAAACCCACATTAAAAGGTGAATACACTATTTTACATTTCGTTAATTAGATTTAATAATTTTGATTAAGACTTGTTCGTAAACACAAGTATTACATTTTATATATACTTATACTCGAAATACATCTACTGATGTCTGATTGTGTAAGTAGTCGAGTAATTGGGCGTACGTATGTAGGTATAGGTACATATGTGTTTGAACTGGTAGTAGTACCTGTTTTCATCTGCCTTATATTAGCCCTATTAGCGTTATCTTGGATACTTTTTCCAAAACCAGTTTAGAGTTTATATTTTCACGTATATTTATGCATCTCTCTGTATCAACACCTTTAATATATTCAATGTAGTTGTAAAAGGAGAAGAAAAATTAAAGAAAAAAAGAGTATAATAATTTTTCAAATCCAGTATCACTTCCGCCTTGTTCGCTATTAATTTTGTAGATTCCCACGCAAACAATATAACGCCGGAAATCGATGAACTTCGTACATAAATCGGAAATCAACATTTTCTGCGCCCGGCAAGAAAGTACCTACGTATATAGAAAGGAAATTCATTATCGATGTGCAGCTCTGTGCTCTCTGTCTCTGGCTCCTATGCCTATTGCGTTCTGCCTCTGCATTGAATTGGAAATTGGAACGTAGGTATTAAGATTTGGGATCTTTTTGAAGATCGATGTAGTGGTAATGTAATTAATTTTACGAAAATTTTAAACAACTGTGTATCCATTTTTGGGGAGTTTGGATTGGTCATCAACAGGGCATTGCCCTGATATCGGTCATGACCCTGAGTGTGAGTTACCTGACATACGAAATATAATAGAGCAAAAAACTTTACTTACGTAAATTTATCTAACAATGTGAAATGCACAAAAAAAGGGTAAGAGAATTTTTTCAACGAACATTTTGAAATTTAAGCTTCGAAGTTGGATGTACCTATGTATCATAGTTTAGTTAGAACAAGGATTTTTATACTCCACTGCGGCAGGCCTCAGTAATTCTAAAATATGACCAAATAATATGCAAAAATATGCACTTAATTTACAAGCTAAAATATTAAAAATTTGTAATATCAATAGAGGTATTCCTGGAAAGATCTTTTTGACCAGAATAACAAATAGTCTACAGTCCAACTGGCAAAAAATGTTGATCTTGATTTTTGAATTTTTGATGAAATTTTAATCCATTTTTATAGGCCGCACAGTACTATTTCGATAATATCCAAAAATCTACTCATTTCAGGGCTTCAAATTCTCAAAAATTCCTTGAAAATAATTTTGATCGAGGTTTTTGGTTTTTTGGCGAAATTTTATTCCATTTCAATAGGTCACTCGGTAACTATTCAATAATACCCAAAAATTGACTCATTTTAGGGCTTCAAATTTTTAAAAATTGCTCGAAAAATATTTTAGGCGGAATATTTGAAATTTTGGTGAAATTTTAAGCCATTTTAATAGGTCGCACTGTAATTTTTCGCTAATATCCAAAAATCGATTGAATTTAAGGCCTCAAATTCTCAAAAAAATTACCCAAAAAAAATTTAGTCATGATTTTTGAATTCCTTACGAAATTTTAACCCATTTTGATAGGTCGCAAAGTAACTTTTGAAACGTTTTTAGGAGTTCATTTTTACTCGAATGTAGCGGGGGGGGGGGCGACTTTCAAATTCAACTATGCTGTATTGTGCTAACCGTTTTTCATAAACTTTGGCTTAATGGGTGTGAAATGAACCCATAAAAATGCTTCAAAATATTTAAAATTTGTAACTAATGATGTTTAAGTTGTTTCAGAATGGTATAAAAATGGAAGGATGGGGGGGGGGGTGGTCATGAAAATAATTTTAAAAAGTAATTGTTCAAATTTATAGCTCAACGTTCATATTTCAATTTCCTAAATTTTCAACTTCGTTACCCCCTCCCCAACTTGATTTCAGTAAAAAGGGACTTCCCTGATAAGATAGTAAAATCGGCCCTTGACCCAAATTCTCTCGAAAGTGGTCCTAAATGTTACCCCCGATGTAAAAACTCACCACCAAAATTTTTGACCCCCCCACCCCCACTCATTCCCGAATTACCATCCCCTAAATATCGAAATTTCAATACGCGATATCTTTGAAGTGGGAGGGTGAAAAATTCTGAAATGTTCACGATTGTGGGCACTATGTGGGTACATTTGATGAAATTTTTTCAAAAAAATTGATCAAATTTTTCTCAATTTGCTGGCACTTTTAAATTTTCAAAAAATCTCCAAAAAAATTTAGGGAGGGGGGTGACATGACTGAATTTTTTTCAAAATTTTGTAATACCATCAAGTATAACTTTTTTTTTTGAGACCCAAAAACTATGGCAACATTGTTGAAAAAAATTCAAACCTGAAAAAAAAACTTCTTGAATGGTCTTCTTTATACATAAAGGAGAAAAAATTTGATTTTTTTGGGCCCAACCCCATAGTTTGGTGTCATTCCATGAAAAAATGACCCAAAAATTTTTTTAGCCCGATCGATGGATATTAACCCGTCCCTCAGTGACCACTTGGAAAATTGAACACAACAAGCCCGAGCTCAACGTTACTCCACTACGGCGCGTGGCAAATACTGAGCTCGCGCTCTTTATGTTGAATTTTCAAAGTGGTCGTTGAGGGACAGGTTAATACGCATCGATTGGGGTAAAAAATTTGTTGGGTCATTTTCTCATGGAATGACACCAAACTATGGTGTTGGATCCAAAAAAAATCCTTTAGATACGATAAAGGTTTATCCTATTTAAAGGATCAGTTTGGGTTCAACGACTGGATTCTTTTAAAAATTAGTCAACTTGAAATTTTTTAATCCTAATTAAATATTAAAACTGAAATTTTCAACAAAAAAATTGGACCCCCTCCCCCAAAAAAACTCATCTCAGATTTGAGGCAGAATTATTAAACACTAGCTGAGTACCCGTCCATTGGACGGGTCTAGTGACTATAAGTAGCACAGTTTGACATCTGATTTGAAATATTTTTGTTGTGAAGAGAAATGTGTCACAAAATTTAGTAACCCTGCGGAC
>FIZU01051388.1:0-15169 GCA_900064475.1 Pseudococcus longispinus
GAAAATTTTTGCAGAAAAAGACATTCAAAAGCTGAAATTTCATCATTTTTTCCAATTTTTCAGTTGAGACTCACTTGATTTCTTAAACTGAAGTAAGAATAATGGTCTCGGCTGATCTGAGCCATTCTTATTTATGCTACTCAAAATTACTGAGAACAAAAAGATGAGTCCGATGGCAAAATATGAATATTTCCCCAAAATTTATACAAAAAAGCAACAAAAAAGTAAGTTTCTAAATTAAAAAATGGTACATTCCCCACAAAAACTGCAGAATGCAGAATAGATATATGTTTTTGAAAAAATTACAAGATTTTCCTTCTGATGACACTCATTTCTGTACCAGATTGCAGTTCACTCTTTACTGCGGCGGGAGACCAGAAGGGACCCGCGTTCAGTTTTAATACACATGTCAAATAAGTTGCCTATGCTGTAGATTGCAGGCATAAATGAAACTAAAATTGTACAACGAAGTTATTACTGTTGGAAATTGCTTTCACAATCCATATTTCCATAGCCTTCTTACGATTTAAGAACGTTAATAGAATAATTATCAGAACATTAAACGAATCACATGAAAATTATAATAAAACACTCGTCCCTTTAATTATTATGTTCAAAATCCATCGAATGGTGACTTAAGATGATTCGAGTCCAACACATGGGTAATTTTATCATCACGTCTATAATCGTTTAATAATGTTGACGAGATTGGCAATACGTTTTTTTCTTAATGAAGATGTTTATACTGTATATTAATGCAGTTTGCTTTTTCATGTTTCGAATATTTCGCAATAACGCGTTATATTGAATCTCTATTCTTGAGCAGTTGTCTATGTAACTTGTATTTCTATCGTGAAATGCCTTACATGTGTTCGTATCAATTTCTACGCGGGATTATTTGTAATGGAATAAGCGTGTTTGCGGATTAAGGCATCAACGTAATAGTGTCACGCGGTGACGGGTGACAGCTCGTGGATGATGATTTTTTCCAAAGTGTGAATGTGCCCACCTTGGCAATGAAATAGGAAATGAGATAGGTTGTGAGATTTATCAAATATTGAGTTACAAAGAAACTGTTTCTGAGAAAGTAGTGGTTTGCTATGAAAAGAACGAAGTGTAGGTACTTTCAAGAATAAAGTTACCAACAAAATATTCCAGGGTGCTAATGCAGTCAGGAATTTTCTTAAAAATTGGCACTCAGTATTTGTTAACTAGATTTGTAAAAATGTAGGGTACCTGTGCCCCCTAGAAGAGTTGCATTCAAATAATTTTCCCAGTGTTTCCATGAAAATAGTAAATGATAAACTGTAAGCGAGAGTATACTTACTCCATCATCGTTTTCTTATTCCTCCGAAGGAAATTCTTGCATTATAGATCCGCATACGATTACTTAATCTACCTATTATCACACTATGTACACTACACTGTTCTTCAAACTGATCCACTGGTAACTACTCGTGTCACATAGCTCGGTGCAAATTTACTATACTCCAATTAAGCTTGATTTTTTAAAATGATAATATATGTAGATATATACGAGTACATAAAAATTTTGATGAATGTAGGTACAGGTACAATCAGATATAATAGCCATAGTGACCTTATGTGAAAATATCACAACAAAAATGATCCATTATGCTTTGTACATTTCGCAGTAAGTAGATATTTTTACTCTAAAAATTATTTGAAGCAGAAGGGTTGATAAGATCTGGCATTGTGCTCACTTGTGGGAAGACTAATAAAGAAATTGATTAATGATTTATCCTGGGAACCACTAGCGATTTCTGATCTAGATATATTAAAAATAGGTGTCTGTACTGGTTGTGGTTGTACTTATAATGTACGTGTAAATTGCAAATGGGAGACTACGAAGCATGACCTCTATAAAAATTTCCAAAGTTACCCCTTAACAAAATTTCTGGACTTAGAACTTTACGAATCTTTTAACTGGATCCTATTTTGAACTTGAACGTTATTTGAACTCAATATTAAGTTCTTGTGCTGCAAGGTGAGACTATTTGGAAACGTGGTGCTATTTTATTGTGAAAATCAATTATATCTTAGAGCCAGACTTCATAACAATTCAGCTGTTCTGATAAGGTACCTAACTAATTATGAAATCAAACTGAGGGGAAAATGCTCTGCTCCATTTTGCCTATCCCACTTTTGCTAATGATTGTCCCACATCTAAAAGAAAGCTTTTCTTGCTTCTGTAGTGTCTAAATATTTAATGATTTCTTTATTTGATTGTGGTGGCAGCACAATTTTTAATGCACAAAATTGCAAGTCTGTTTAGCCTTTTTTGGCCTTCCATGGATCTGTGATTCTGTTGTGATCTTTAATTCTATGTAACGTACGTGTGAGGTCCATGTCCTATGAGTCCTGTAAAATGTCTCAAAAATCCGAGCCCAGTGCAGTTGGATCCTCTGTGCACCTTCTCACCATCACCACTCACTTCGACAAGAAGTGGGAAAGGTTGACCATTTAAACCAAAAGAGTGTAGGTAATGAAACACGATTCAACTATCAACAACTTTATTAAGCAATATACTTATTCACAACTGATACAATAGCTCGAACAATTTTTACATCTGTTACAAATAATTCATTATCGTCGTTACTCCCCATCGCCACTTTGGTGTTACTTTGAAAGTTTAATCGAACCACAGATCTGGCAGATGCATGCACCTCTCGAACCCCCGTTTCCATTATCAGGCCTATATTTTTTTCATTTACTCCCGACCCTGGCATAATGATTATTCTGCCCCGAGACATCTCTACCAACTGCCTAATTAAATCGAGGCCATCTTCAGCACGTGGTTTTTGTCCACTAGTGAGAACTCGGCTGAAACCCAAACTTATTAGTATTTCCAAGCCACCAATGGGATCTTGCATGACATCAAATGCCCTATGAAAGGTAGCTGGCAAAGGATGTGTGGTGTTGAGGATATCTCTACATGCTGGTTCATTAATCGTGCCATCTTCTTTCAGGATACCAAATACAAAGCCGTCAGCTCCTGTGATCTTTAAGGTGATAGCGTCGTGTTTCATGATTTCCAGTTCATCTTTGGTGTAGACAAAGTTACCTCGTCGTGGACGTAGTATTACAAATACCGGGATGTGAATCGACTGCTTGACCATTTTCAAGAAGCCCACACTGGGTGTAAGACCTCCTTCACTCAGAGCTGTGCAGAGTTCAATACGGGAAGCTCCTGAAGCTGCAGCGTTTATGGCCGATTGAATGTTATCAACGCAGACTTCCATTATGTCGGATGAAGAATTATGTGGTGAGTGATTTTTACTTACTAAAATGTGTTCTTATCGATTGTTCCGATAACATGCAAATAGTTCACTGATAATAGTGTGCTTATAAATGCACGAGTGTCACGATAAACACACAAATACGGTATTATGTTGAATACTTGAAAGAACTGACTACCTTCCTACTTCAAAAACCACAGAGTATTTATACTTATACTGTTTTATCACTGAACACAACATACCAACATCTAACTTACATAGATACATACTGTTCCACATCATCACAACACACTAACCATTAATTACCAGCATATTCCCCCACCTTAAGGTTCTTACTTTCCCCGACAGTGATGAATAAAATTACAGTTATAGAATAGGAATACCCAGTTACTGCTCTTGCATGAAGCAATGTAGTTAGTTATCCTATATCCCGTAGGGAGTGCTGTATTCAACTGTTCACAACAACTACACACACTAGCATAAATATACGCCATCACTTTTACATACCTACATACTCGTACCTTGACTTTGGGATTTTTGAAATACCAGATGTCTCCATCTTCTACTTTAAAAAAGTACGCTCGAAACAGAAAAAAATTGGAACCCCCTTAGAAATACCTCCACCTTCGATCTTCAAACATCCAGAAATTTTTGAATGCCTTCTGAGACCTCTGAACAAAAAATAGGGTTCCAAGGGAAGGGGCTCCATACCTCCTCTCTGTGGTTCCTTACACCAATTCGTATTCAGCATTCAAGACTGACCAATGAGTATGGGGGAACAGCCAATGGTAGCCCTCCCAAAGTAATACATTTTTTTTTATGAGGTCAGTTCAGACTTCGGAGTGCAGTAACTGGGTATTCTATATAACTTTGCTGATGAAGTTGTTTGATGGTTTCTTCTCTATACAAAATGTCTTCTTTCCTCTACTTGACTTTTACGTAACATACCTATCTACTTGAAAAACTTTTTGTGCGAGTAATTTCTTGTATTGCATGCATAGCTTCACGTATGTTTTCCTTCCATGTCTGTCAATCGTTTGTTGGGGCCACATTTCTTTTTCAGGTATTGGGTTTGGGTTTTGGGTTCCAAGTTTTTTTTGGGTTCCATCAAATCAAAATACTCGGATTTTTTGGGTTTTGGACCAACATCCCCGTTCTTTAGAATGAAGCGGGAAAGAAATCAGTGATTTTCTATCGGAGATTGATTCCAGTAGTCGAAGAAAAAAAATGGAAAAGATGAAAATCCATGAAAAGCCTTAGATTGTTTATCTTGGATCTTGAAATTTGGATACCTCAGCACAGCATGCTATCAGTAGATAAATTTTAAAATATTCAAAATCAAACAGAAAATTTTTAGGCACCATGCTGAGACTGAAAAAAGTTCAGGCTTTTACCATAGCCCAGAATGCGTAAAAATCAGGGCGGGGGTTCTGAACTGAACAGAACCAAACCCGGAACCCGGAAAAACCCCAATCATTTTCATGAAACCTGGACCGAACTCAAACCCCGAACCCGATAAAAGCCGAAAAATGTTTCGGGTCCGGGTCCAGGCATCAACCTAAATTTTTCTCAGAAATTCCACAACCATGTCACAATTATCAAGTGGCCACCTGTCCAAACAGAACAGAACCCGAAAACCTCCGATTGTTACGTCGAACCCGGAACGGAACAAAAACCGAACCCTAACCCTGAACCTGGAACGTATGGGTTCGGATCACCATCACTGGCCTATTTTAATCAGGTGGATGCATGGTGGGTGCTCAACAAATTATAGGGATTTTAAAATTTTTCAACTCCATTTTTTCATGGGATAAGCAATGCTGGTAATAGCAGGTTGTGACTTGTAAGCTAGATGGATGACTGATCAGATGGCTGAATCATTAGATTGCAAGATGAATAAAATGGATCACAGAATGCAACTGGATTATCAGGTTGGAAATAGAAATGGAAGCTAAATGGATGGACTGGATTTGAAGTACGATGACAAATAATGGACTGGATTATCAGATTAAAAACTGGGTACACCAATTAAATGGATGTTACATTGAATTGCCACATTGGAAGATTTTGAGTCTGATGGCTAATTATATAGACCAGGATAACGGATTGAAAGATGGAATGAAAATAAAATTGAAAGCTGGGTTAGGTTAGGATTACCATATTGAGCACCAATGGATAGAATGGATCACAGGATTCAACTCTATTATCAGGTTGGAAATGGAAATGGAAGCTAAATGGATGGACTGGATTTGAAGTCTGATGACAAATGATAGGACTGGATTATGAGATTAAAACTGGATACATATGGATTGAATAGATCATTGAATTGCCGCATTGCAAGATTTTGAGTCTGATGACTGATTAAGAGACTAGGAGTCTAGGATATTGGATTGAAAGCTGGGAAGATAGAATGAAAACAAAATTGAAAGCTGGCTTAGGTTAGGATTGCCCTATTGAGCAGCGAATGATTTCATCACAATCAGAAATTAGTGATCATATTTTGAATCTCTAAACGTCAAATTGGATTGAAAATCGGCAGATCATTCAACATATAAGTACTTTGACATTACTTGAGGGTATAAGTATCTTCCCAGAATCTGCTGATAAGATCAATTTAATTGTTGCCTTGGCGGCAATCCAGATTAAAGTACAAGTTTGGAGTTGGACTTTGAGATCAAATATGAACTGATGAGTTGATAGAATTTGAAAAGCACAGAAATGAAACACATCTTAAGCAAAATATTTCTTTTTTTTTCAATTTTCATTTTATTATCAACGATCAACAAGTAGGTATATTATTTTTAAAAATCATTGGAAATGACATTACTTGAGGGTATAAGTATCTTCCCAGAATCTGCTGATAAGATCAATTCAATTGTTGCCTTGGCGGCAATCCAGATTACAGTACAAGTTTGGAGTTGGACTTTGAGATCAAATATGAACTGACGAGTTGATAGAATTTGAAAAGCACAGAAATGAAACACATCTTAAGCAAAATATTTCTTTTTTTTTTCAATTTTCATTTTATTATCAACGATCAACAAGTATATTATTTTTAAAAATCATTGGAAATGTATAGTAGGTACTTAGTTGAAATTAATAGTAATAATAATACGAAGCGAAATGAATGGATCTTACTCGCGTGTATTTTTCAATAAATATATTAATGAGCCATTCAGGCAACATTTTTACCAAATGAAATGTCACGAAGACACGTCGACGTACCGTAATCAATAGGACGGATTTTCGCTTCACGTCGCCATTACCACATATTTTGCCAAGATTTTCGAAGCATTTTTCTTCAACTTATTTTCATATAAACGAACAGAACACAGTACACATTCCGTAATTTGGGATTCATCATCCGTGTATAAATTTCATAACAACGACTACTCGAAACACAACGTAAACAATATGCAATGACTAGATATTTTTCATAGGCGTACATCGCTCAATATGATTGTTTCTACGATGCGGAAAAAATAAAAAGGAAAAAAACACTACATGCTACGTACACAATACAATGGTCCGAAATTAAAACAAGTTCGTCGATTCGTTCCCAGCAAGGGTATGCGTGCGGGCGCATATCCAAGTAGAAAAAAATTCTATATACAATGTAAAGTTAAAAAATAAAAATCAACTATCGATCTACAGATGCTGAAATCTGGAAGGGAGAAAAAAAATATTCGCGTGAAAATACGCCAATGAGCGTTTTAAAATGATAACACGATGCGCCCAGCTATAAAGTATACACTAATATACATATACTCTTATATTAACAGCCATCAGTCAGAATTATTCCAATAGAATCTATCAGAAAATTACGATTATATTATATATAGTACGTACTCTTCGTTTTTTTTTTTTTTTTTTTTTTTGGATATCTATACACAAAATTATCATAGTAAATATACGCCAGAGGATTATTAAGATAGTACATTATAAACCGTCGATAGGGATCTGGTTGTTCAAACTTTACTGCCGGAAGGTAAATCTATTATTTGACTGTCCAAACTGTATCCTGTAATGCTATCCGGGCTTTGAAGAGAAGCTACGTATAAAGGATTGATCGGAGGAGCTCCGCTGAATTGAGTACTCTCGTATACGTTGTTGCTCTACGAATTGGAAACAAGACTAATTAGACATTTGATCTTATTAACTGGAAATTATAAGTGGAAAGATGATATATACTTGGTAGATGTAATCGGAATCGGTTTTAACCGAAGAAAAAGATTGCTGATGAGGTAACGATACGTTATCATCTTCGACGACTTCGTCCGTTTGATATTTATACGAAAAGTTGATGTTGGGTTGTGATACTCTGCGAAAACAACAAGGTAGGTTTTAATTAACGGATCGATTTTCTACCCTTTTCGATAGGATGACATGCAGCCACCATTACTTACTCGAAAACATCGCTGAGAAAGGTGTAATAAACCAGCGGCGTGAAAAAGGTGAAATATACGCAGGTTGTAATATCCACAACGCATAATCCTTCGTTTATATTAACCAATAATAGAGCGCCTCCCATGGAACAGCTTAAATTCAACGTTAGCAGTATCGCAACGTACACGTAAAACGATCTCTTGGCTATAAAACACGATTAAAATTAATACGACGATAAAAAGAGACGCAGTGTTGCCACGAATTCGAGACATCCAGGTACTAACCGGGTAAAGCCAACTTATCTCGTAATCGAGTCCAAGGTAGCAGCAATATAAACACGTACAACTGTAACGAAAATTAATAACCTTGTTTATAAGGTAGCCGAGAAAATGACCATTCTTATAATAGCCCGCCGCCTTAGACAGCTGCGCTAATACGTACCATGGTAAATATAATGGAGCTCACGAACCAGAACAATACGCCACCGTGTCCAAATAACAGTAAACCGCGAGATGACACATGGAAAATTTCATCATGCGCCAATACCTCGAGCAAGCCCTGACAAACCGAATATGCCAACGAAACGAAAGATGTGACTACCAGCACGCGACGAATACTCGTCGCACTGTCTAAATGACCTGTACATAGATCAAATATGGGAATTAATCATCGAGGTATGCAGATCCATCCACACGTCGTATATCTTACCGAAAGCTAAACCAAATATTATGACGCTGATTTCGGTCGATAATAGGAAAAATCTAACGATAACCCATAATATTAAATCTATATATCCTCCCAAAGGCGTCATGGAATTTACCACAATGGAAACCAGACATCTCGAAATGCTAATTATAACGTTTACAACAACCTGCAAAAAAATAAACCAATTCGTATGATTCGAGAAGTCATTCCAAAATCAAAATATCTCTAATCACTTACCAAACAATAAAACGCGAAATAAATCGGACTATTGGTGGCTCGTAGCTTGAGACGTGCTCTGTTGAATCTGACGATTAGGAACAAGAGGAATACGAGATTCGGAATTAATATGATCACATCCCATATACGAATTCTGCAAACAAATCGCGTATTAAGATTGCATAATTCAGATATAACCATCATATTGTATCTGTTACGAAAATCTTCGCCATTCTGTCTCCCTCTTGTGTGGATAATGAATTCAGAAAAACGTACGTACATTGTCAAAATGCACGTACACGATCTCACTAAGTAGGTATCTAAAACCATTAACATATTTACTCCCTTCTACCGAAACACGAATAAACACTTACTTGGTATTTGGTATTTCATGGTACAGGATGATTCTACAAACATGATCTTCAACGCTGGTGTCAGTCGGAGCTGCCGTAGATGTCGTCGTGAAATTCTCGCTCAAAGACATGATTACATGGTTACAAATCTGACAATGAATCCATCTGAAATACATCAGCGATATAGTGTACTGTGATTATTCGACGAATAGAGGAAAAAAAAACTTGATACGAACCGATTAAACCAAGTTTACTGGTGTATGATGCACGTTAAGAGATGGTGAAAGTTTAATAACGTCGAGACATCGTACTTTTAAACGTTCGTAAAAGTAGTAATCATAAATCACTTAAAAATCAACATATGGATTCGGAGGAAAACACTTGGAGTTCTTGGTACTTTGGCGGAATGGTTGCACGCGAGAAAAAAATGATTGGGAATAAGTATTTGGAAAAAGAAGGTTCTAATAATTAATTAAATTCGAGAAAAGTTGCAATTTAATTACGTTTTAAATGAATAAAAAGAAAACACAAACACAAATGCGAAATAAAACAAAACAAAAATATTGCAAAATTTCGTTTTTTGGCTTTCTGCATGGAATTCGCTACTTTTTTACGCGAACACTGTTACCAATTTTTAGGAAAAAGTCATGAAAAATTAAAAAATTTGCAAAAGTTTGTTCTCGTGTAACACTGATTTTTGCCTGTTTCATTTTTTTCACCGCTAGGAGCGCTAGTTGACGATAGCAAAGTAGTGAAAGAGTGGGAGAACGGGGAGAACAAGGTTTTGTAACTGCGAATGATTCATAAAATACTTCGAATTCGTGAGAAGATCGGAATTATTCTGATTATTTAGCGATTATTTCATTTGCGTATTGTCATTCGTAATTCGTACATAGTTTGTGTGAGATAAAAGAATGCTTTGTTAACCGTGTGCTACTTCGATGAAACGATGAAACCGTTTGCAAACTCTTAATTCTTACGTGAAATTATTATCAGTAGATTGTTCGTGGTGCTCGGTTTGTGTTAGTAAATTAATTAACTGGTTAAATTACGTAGTCTAGGGTCGTTTTGTTTTTACTCAGACTCCGATAAACAAATGAAATCATTCCTATCGAAGGTTATTACCTAAGTATGTTCTTAGTAATCTCGTTTGATTTGTATGCGTTCGTGTTCAAGTGCTCGGATTCTCTTTAATTGCTGATATCGAACGATGATTTTATTTCGTTATAAGTTTTACCAGTTTTAATTCTAAAATATTGTACAATTGATTGGTTTTTTGAAACTTATACAGTTACCAGTATTTAAGCAGTAAAATGCCCGATTCGGCCGGACCTTCGGGTAATTTCCTTCATAAACCAGTTCGAGGATGGTTACATCCTGATCAACTAATTATGAAGAAGGGCGTCACTTACGCAGTCCGAGTAAGTCATATTTTTTTCTACGTTTCGTCTTCAGATTTATCGCTAACCTTTTAAATATTTTCTCAGTATATCGGATGCTTAGACGTAAACACTTCCATGAAAAGTTTAGATTTCGATTCGAGATTTCAAATAGCCAAGTAAGAATATCATTCATATTATCATCTAATGATTTCTCTATTAAACTAATCTCGTTTTATGTATTTGTTTACAGGGAATGCATAAATCGAGTCTGCGAAGCAGCTTGTTTGAAATCAGTCGACAGAAAACGAAAGGTACTCCTTCGTCAACCTGCTCTATGAAATTTTCCTTCAATTAATCGTTTTTCTTACAGATCGATAAACGAGTCTCAAAAGCCATAGGCGATCGTCCAAACATGCTTCACGCCGGATCAAACGTCAAGTTATCAATTTCCAGCTCTTGTTTGGCATTGAAATTACTCGATAACGATACGGTAATCGCGATGCATGATATGCCTCGTATCTCGTTCGCTTCGGGAGGAGATGCCGTAAGTTGATTATTATCGCCGAACATCTGCCGGATATCGAGTAATTTTTTCCCCTTATCTGATCACCAGGAAACGTTGGATTTCGTGGCATATGTGGCCAAAGACGCGAACAACTGGAGAGCTTGTTTTGTCCTAGAATGCGGCGGTGGATTGGCCCAAGACGTGATTACGACAATCGGCCAAGCTTTCGATTTACGATTCAAGCAGTTTTTGAATAGACCGTTGATCGAACCGTGAGTTTGCCGATGAGATGACGTAATTGGTTGGACAAATGTTATAATTTCGATTTTTCAGAATGTCCAGAGATGAACGAGATCGAGAATATTACAACGATATGCCAGGAAAAGTACCACCGGACGTTGGACCACCCCCTGTGCCTCCTTTACCCATAATAAATCGTAATATTTCGCCGGAACCGCGAGGTATAATACTTTCACATGTGTACTGGAGCTTTTAATCGAATTATATCACGCTGACGCGTCCGAATTACCTTCGACAAGGTCGCCTTTGAGCGAGTTGTTAAACTTTCACCCGAAAATTAGCAATTTTTTCTTCTTTTTCACAGAACGATTACCATCGACTAACTTGATAGATCTTAATTGCGAAGTAGTCGCGCCGCCTCCGTCCCAGTCACGGATCCACGAGTATATAAACGATATCGTTCTGAACGATCCTAAAACCAGCCAGCCGAGAGATGTTTTTGATATGCGTAAGTGCAGGTCCCTTGCGAGGTCCGGATTACTGTAAATAACGCTCTATTCGGCTTAGCTCATTATTTTGTTGTTTTGAATCTAGAACCATTCATCAGTAACGAGATCATTAATAATAATTCGAGACTGCACGAAGAAATATGGTTTCATGGAAGTATCGGCAGGCAGCAAGCTGAAGCGCTGTTGAAGCAGGTGAGATGGTCGACTTTGGAGTAGTCCTCGAATTTGATCCAATCGATGAGTCTCAGAGATGAGAGAATCTTCTTGATTCGTGTCCAAGGAGTATTTTGGAGCAGTTCGGGCCCTTTTTCTCGTTACTGGAAGGGAAATATTTTGAGAGAGGGTTCGAACTAGGCCCAAAATTTAGTAAAAAGTGTCTTCTCACTCGATATCATCTGTGAGAAGAATCTGTTTCGAAATTTAGAAGCATTCGAAAAATCTCACATCAAAATTAGGACAAATTGGCGTCCTACGAATGAAAAAATTCTTTCAAATTACATAATAGGAGACAGATTCCAATTGGTGTTTCGTCAAAAAAGAGAAACTGGCTGGAAATTGAGCAACGAAAGTTCTCATTCGAGAAACCCATCGAACAATTACGTTAATTTGGGAAAACTCCATTCGTCTCTTCTCTCCGCCCCCTCCACACTTCGCATTTATCTATTATCTAATCATTTCGTTGGTTTGTTGACAGGACGGTGATTTCTTAGTGAGAGAATCTCAAGGATCTCCCGGCCAGTATGTTTTAACCGGCATCCAAGGCGGTATCAAAAAGCATCTTCTATTAATCGATCCGGAAGGAGTGGTAAGTAAAAGTACTCGATAGAATTTCGTTTTCTATCGCATCGTCTAGCTTCGTATCTCTCATTTTAATTCATCTTCTAAATAAGTCGAGTGCAACGAAGCGAACAGGTCGCGGTTCGCGTGCCTTGGCTAAGTTCGTCGAGCCAGGCGACGACGCTGGTTCGCAAATCGAGCATAATTTGTTTCAAGATGCAGAGATTAAGAGGGAATTTGGATTTTCGGCGACGACTCGTATATTTTAACTGGTATTTATCTGTTTACAGGTGCGTACTAAAGATCGTATGTTCGAAAGCGTCAGCCATCTTATTAATTATCATTGTCAAAACAAGCTACCAATTATATCGGCCGAGAGCGCGCTCATATTACGTAATCCGATCCACAGGAAATGATTTTTCAGTCGACTGTGGAGGCGCGGCGGCGGCCACATCTGCATCCAATCAAAACTGAGCAACGTAATCGGATAATTGCAAATTAATCAGGTTCATCGGTGATATTGGCGTATTTTTTGGTTCTGTTCTCAGAACAGCCATTATTTCGTTATGTCGAACTGATTTTTTTGTTTAGTCGTTAGAATGTTTCCACTTTTTTTTTCCTTTTTTTTGTAATTGTTGAGAATGGTTTTTTACCCTTTTTTTTTTCTAACTTTTGTTCAACGTTGATATTGTTTTGACGAAGCCAATTGTTAATTTTTATTTTTTTTGATCGATGGTAGTTGTTTAGATTTAATATGGCGGCTGGTCCGAAGCCGCGAATACATTCCCACGCAGGAAACTCTAATCTGCTCTCTGTTTACCCAATTTTACCCCCTCTTGTGCCCAACTAAACGCTGATTTTTTTGTTCAATGGCGAAAAATCATGCCCAGGAGTGCTTTTCCTTTTCTTTTACGTTAATTAGCTGCGCGAACGAGCCCATAAGTTAGTTTTAAATTCGCTTCAATTATCGTGGTTGACGTCATTTAACATATCTCTATGTGTGTGTAAATTATGGTGATTTTTTTTTTCTTTTATTATCTTATTTACAAACACGCGTTTCTAGTCAATATTTTAACGCTTAATCGAGCACATGAACGATGTAAAATTGCTCTAGAGGTACGTAAATGGCTCTTGGACAAGTTGGATGAAATGGTCAAAGGTGCCACAGTATGCGAAATACACACGATAAGCTGCGATGCATTTACCATACTGCTCGCAAGCACTCGTGCAGATTTCGATGTTACTTTATTTTACAATAAGTCGCAAGTTTGATGTAATAGGACTGATTTACCCTATTTTATTATTTAATTTTTTTTTCAACGTGTTTTTATTATTTTTTTTCTGCCTTTTACAATTTTTTTTTTTTTTTGTTTTCGATGTCGAAAAGTACCTAATTTTACGATATTGTACGATCGCTGAGCGAATTATGTAGAGATGTATTAAGAAAAAAAAAAAAGAAATTATGCATATGTTTAGATTTACCTGTAGTAGCCTATATGAATGCTGTACGTATTTGTTATTATACATTAATTATATTATGCAATCCGTATAGGTCGCCTGATATCCATTGAGAATCATGTATTGTTCCCCGATGTTACTTAATATTATTCGTAGTAGTATAATTAATGCCCCCTTGTACCTTTTTTAGCGCCCATATAACTGGTTTTATTTTTTTTTTTACATTTATGTGTAATTTGTGTCCTGTATTGAATTGAGGAATATTTTTTTTTAACTGTCTTAATAATTATTTAGATTGATTTTGGATTTTATTCGCATTAAAATTGAAATAATTCCTTGGACTTTGTTTGGTGTTGTTTTTTTTGTCTAAAACCAGGTTCCAAGGCGAAGAGCAACGCATCCGATCGCAAATTCGGATTCAGCGTATTTGAATACCCTTTTTTAGACCCTTCGAACGCCCATTTTGAATTTATTTAGGCGATTATTTGCAAAAAAAATCGCAATTTTGTGTCATAAATGGCTATTTTGTCATTAAATATCAATTCAATCATAAAAATAATAGCGCCAATGGATTCCTCGTACCAAAAAACCATGAATTTGACACCTTATACGATCATTTTGAGTGAGAAACCCAAATTATTCACTAAAAAGAATAAAATTGGCGTAAAATTGTGTCATAAATGGCCATTTATCCATTAATTATTAATTAAATCGTGAAAACAATAGTGCCAATGGATTGCTCGCATCAAAAAACCATGGATTTGACACTTCATACGGTCATTTTGAGTGAAAAAACAATGAAAAAATCGATTATTGATTAAAAACATGAAAAAATGTTTAAAAAACGCCTTAAAGGGTATGCAGCCAAACTTACATCGCTGCAGGGCTTGCATAACCACGGTTTGAAAAATTTCAAAAAAACTAATGTCTATCTTACCGTTCGCATGACGTCATCGAGGACTTGAGTTTCGGGGCAGTTCTTCAATCTATGGTTAGGCAACTCCTGCGCCGATGTAAGTTAAGTTGCATACCCTATAAGGCGCTTTTAAAATATTTTTTAAAATTTTAACCAATTATTTTTGCGGGTGGAATTTTTTCCCCAAATATAGTTTTAGATCATGGGTATCGATGGTCAGTAATTTTTTTCCCCATTTTCGAATCTAGTTTTAGGTCAGCTGTATTGATGTTCAGTAATTTTTTTCTCCATCTCAAATTTAGTTTTAGATCAGGGGTATTGATGTTCAGTAATTTTTTTTCTCATTTCGAATCTAGTTTTAGGTCAGCCATATCGATGTTCAGTAATTTTTTTCTCCATCTCAAATTTAGTTTTAGATCAGGGGTATCGATGTTCAGTAATTTTTTTTCTCATTTCGAATCT
>FIZU01051389.1:0-23648 GCA_900064475.1 Pseudococcus longispinus
TTTTTCGCGATTTCAGCTGAGGGGGGTGGGGTGGGGAAAATTTTTTTGGCCCTAAAATTTTGTTTAGAGGTACCCAACAGTGTTTCATGAAAATTTCGAAAATCTGAGGACAGTGGCATTTCACCATTTTTACCTGGGAATACCCTTTTATATGTTCAAAAAGTCATTTGAATTCTGAAAAATTTTCCAAGTCCAAAAAAGTCAGACAAAATATCTAAAAGTCATCTTGACGGATTTTCGTAAGTGATTTTCGTAATGGAATTTCCAAGTAGGTACAAAAAGTCAGAAAAAATCTGAAAATTCTTCCAAATTCAAAAAAGTCCGACAAAATGTCCAAGAGTCAGCCTTAGATAGAAACCTGTCTGACAAAATGTCTCATTTGACCGTTCTTAAACTTATTCAAGTCCATAAAATTGAAATTTTCCAAGATCAAAAACTAATTTGAGTTCATAAAAATTTTCTAAATGCAAAAAAGGATGACAAAATATCTGAAAGTCAATTTTTTGTGTTCAAAAAATCTAAAATTGTTTGTTTGACAAAATGTCTAAAAGTCAGCATTATCTCTAGAATTTTTCAAGCCCAAAAAGTCAATGGAAATCTGAAAATTTTTCCAAGTCCGAAAAAGGCTGACAAAATGTCTATAAGTAATCGTCAAGGAAGTTCGTAACGGTTTTTACAGACACGAAAAATGGACAAACACCACTAGCCTTAGTTGCTGTACACGGCGTTAAATAATAATAATAATAAAAAAAAAATGGACAAAAAAAATTCATCAGAAAAATGAAAAACCTGAAAAATCAACTTTTTCCTTATCCTGGGGGTGTTTGAACTAGTACTAGGTCCACTAAGACACTGTATCACTCGATCATTGAGAATTAAGCCTGATCGATAATTTTTTGAAATAGTACGTGGTTCACTCAAACATTATTTCACACGATCATTGATGATCAAGACTGATCAACGATTTTTTGAGCTAGCACTGCGTTCACTTAGACAATATACCTCTCTGTCATTGATGATCAAGGCTGATCAACGATTTTTTGATCTGGTGGCAGGTCAACTCAGACAATATTTCATCCGATCATTGATGATGAAGGCTGATCGACAATATCTTTGAAATAGTACTAGGTTCACCCAGACATTACTTCACTCGATCATTGTTGATCGAGGCTGATCGACAATTTTTAAAACTAGCACCAAGTCCACTTTGACATAATATCACTCGATCATTGATGATCAAGGCTGATCGACCAGTTTAACATAGGATATGCTTTTGCTATGGGAAGTAATCTCGCGGAAAATTCCGTGACGAAAATCCGTGACGAAATTTCGTGACGCTGACTTTTAAACATAATGTCAGACTTTTTTGGACTTGGAAAAAAAATTTCAGATTTCCATTGACTTTTTGAACTTATAAAATTTTATAGATAATGCTGACTTTTAGACATTTTGTCAGACTTTTTTGGACTTGAAAAATTATTAGATTTCCACTTACTTTGAGAAATATTTGTGAGACTTTTTTCGACTATAAAAAATTTTCAATCAGCAAAAGCATATTCTATGTTCTACAGTTTTGTGGGTAGTATGGAAATGACGGTGACTTTTTGGTGGAATTTTCTAAAGAAATTTTCAAGATCGGTATTGCCTTTGTTTAGAAATTTCGACTTTTGGAATTTTTCAAAAAATACTCGAATCAGTGTTGCCATCTTTTTAGAAATATTGAATTGGTTTAAATCTTTTGGTGAAATTTTCCAAACAAATCCACAAAATTGATGCTGTGCTTGTTTAGAAATTTCAACTTTTGGAAATTTTCCAAGAAAATCCTCAAATCAGTGTTGCCATTTTTAGAAATGTTAAATTCGTTTTATTTTTTGACAGAATTTTCCAAAAAAAATCCTAAAAATTGGTATGTATTGCCATTGTTTGGAAATGTCGACTTGAAATTTTTCAAAAAATTCTCAAATCAGTGTAGCCATTTTTTATAGTCGTTGAATTCGTTTTATTTTTTTTTTTTGGAGGAATTTTTCAAAAAAAATTCTCAAAATCAGTGTTGCCTTTGTTTAGAAATTTTGACTTTTGGAATTTTCCAATAATACCCTAAATCAGTGTTGCCATTTTTCACAAATATCGACTAAATTGTACGATTTTCCGATTTTTCTGATCAAAATTAAGAGATATCCTTGTCTAAAAATTATAAAAGGTTCTATAAGTTTTTAGTAATTTTTTCGTTAATTTTGATGATTTATACGAAAAATTCAACATTTCTTACGATACTTTAGCAACTTGTTTTTTTGTATAATTTTTGAAGGAGGTATTATGGGATTTTCGAAGATTTTCGTAATTTTTACCGGCTAATCTCACGATGTTTTATATAATTTTTACAATATTTTGAGAAATTTTCTTGATAAGTACGTACGTCTTTCTACAACTTTTGTGACATTTCCAATATTTTTTCAGATTTTTAAACCAATTTATGAATTTTTAAGCAAATTTTGATAGCATTTAAAAAGGCATTGCTCAAATTTTAACACTTCTTGGGAACGTTTTATGCAGTTTTAATAATATTTCCACAACTTTTATAATATATTCCACAGTGATGCTTATATTTTGTAAAATTTCGTATTTTTTTGAATTTTTTTAGCTTAGAATTGTATTTAACCTTTTATTGAATTTTTTCAAGGTTGATTTTTTTTGTGGTTCAGTTTGAAATTGGGAATTTTTTGTTGTAGTTGGTAAAATTTTGAACAAAAGCAAACTAGTTACTTTTGCAAAAAAAAACGACGTTTTTTGAACTATTACTTACTAGGTCAACTTTCCAAAAATCATCAGAAATGATGAAATACGTTGAATTTATCAATGGGGTAGACGGGTAATCTTGCGCGGGGTTGGGATGACGAGAATGAATTTGATTTTTAGTGAAATTATAAAAAATGTCCATTATTATTAGGTTCTTGAAAAAGCAAATTGTTAATCCGGAAGGAAGCGAGGGCGAAAATTTTTGCATTAAATGGCATTCAAAAGCTGAAATTTTTTCAGAATAGAAGATATGTAGATCTCCTGTATGGAATTGAAGATTCTTTAAAATTCTGTCAGGGGTAGCTCTTGAGTAACCATTCAAAACATATATCTTAGGTTTCTGTTTTGTTTTCATTATTTGGTGTTAATTAGATTGTCTATCGCCAGTTTCCAAGGCGAAAAGTAAATATCGAAATTTGACGAATTTTCAAATTTTATACGTCGTTTTCGACTAATTCGAGGTCGCTGATCGCGAATTTGGCATTATTTTTCTCCAAAAATTTCTCCTTCATGCAAAAATCGAATTTTCGAGGCGAAAATGAGCGATATCTCGAGAACAGAGGTCGAGCGACCAAAATGAACACCGGATTCGGCATCAGTGACCTCGAATTAGCAGTCGACCAGGGTGAATTCATCGGTGTCATCAGTTTTGCCGTAGCTAGTTCAGGTGGGGGGGGGGGGGATGGCGATTTTGCAGCAACTGAAAATTCCAAAAAACTGCAATAACTTTGCAAAGACGTCGTCAATCGAAAAATTGACGACAAATTCGGAGACACTTCAAACGCCCATTTTTGACAATTTTTTCCCACCTCAAAAAACGATCAAAAATGGTCAATTTGACACATTTTTTGAAAATAACGTCTCAAGGAGCTAAAACCAGTGCAGCCGAAGAGAATTGAGGTCGCTGATCACGAATATGTACTCGGTTTCGTGATTCGAGCATTATTTCGCGAGATATTGGGATTTCTATTTTCAAAATTTCGTGTAATTAAAATTGCCTATCGCTAGTTTCAAAGGCGAAGTGCAAATATCGAAATATGACGAATTTTTGAATTTTTCATGTCACTTTTGGTTAATTTGAGGTCGCTGATCACGAATCCGGTATCATTTTTCTCCGAATCTTTCTCCTTCTTTGTCAAAAATCCCAAAAAAATCCCTCACTTTAGCCTTGCCATTTTTTTTCATGGAAAAATCTCAACTTGAAAATAAAAATTGAAATAAAATAAGCCAACTCGATTAAACAAAACGTATACTTACCCACCATCTCATCTTCGATTATTGAAAACTCATCTACATAAAAATAAAAAAGAACCCTGCCTTGAGAATTCTTTCACACTACGAAATGCATTCGTATTTTCATTGTTTCAAATCGCATCCGCGTGTTAATTTCACACAATTGATTCCGAGAACCATCGTTACCTATTATTTTTACGCACAGAGAGAGAGAAAAAAAAATACGTAAACGTTTCAGGGGTCATAAAATAAGCGAAAATAACATTAATATTTAGCTCGCTGCTGTTAAATGTACTGTTACTCGGAGTCGTTTATCTAAGCACGTGGCGTACTAATTTAAATAGCTGCTGGTTTTTCACTCTTATGAAAATGATACCGAATTACCTGTCCAGTTGTGGAAAAAATCACCAGATCAAGGGCATAGCGGGGATTTTTCTTAATTTGTGTAGCAGTCGACATTAGCAATAGAAGGCAGCTTACATATTTCATCATTACTACGTTTTGGTCGGCTTCAAAAAGAATTTTTTAACCCCCGGTAATGCCAAGGCGTAATCTTTTTCTTGACATTATCAGTTTTGGTCCCTATCTTTTACTCCCTTTAAAACCAACGCTGTAACGTTAGGGGCTTCACCCTAAATATTGCTCCTAATTTAACCTGGCCTTTTGAAAACCCCTCGCATTAATTTCCCAGGTGTATTCTAACTTTTCCAATAGGAAGGCTCAATTTATTTTTATTACTTTTGCTTGTGTGTTTTTTTTTTACTACACCCCTCCTCGTCGTACTCCTTTATAACTATTTTACGACGAGTATTTCATTTAAGAAAAAGCTAACGACATGTCGTCAAAACATATCTAGGTATTTGATGTATTAGTAGTAAACACCACAAAATAATATCACCAACGAATTATTATCAAGAATTTTTATTTGTATAACGAATATAAATTAATGTGTACGATCTTCACTTATTAAAACATCGAAATTTTTCATTCTTTTTATATCTACAAGAAAAGTGCGAATGGTACGTATAATATAAAGAAGACTAGTTTTTTTTCCAAGTAAAAAATAAATTAATCGATCACACATATACATTTTTACAAAAACCAAAAAAAAAAACAAAAGTCATCGTAGAACAGAACAATTTACAATAGAAAATAAAATGGTATGCAATGATTGTACGCACATTTACACACATTTACAAATTAAAATGTAAAGTAAAATCTAACAATAGGTCTACTAAGTGATGGCTAAATGATACATATGTAAGGTTTGAGGTGCTGTTGATGATTTTCTTATTCTTTGGCAGTGATTAAGCTATCACTATGAGCTTTAGTTTTGTCGAATGTGTCGTCGGAGAAGGTGTTTTTATGGGTTGACGATGATATCACGTTATCGTCGGGTGTTCAAATAAAATCGATGATCGAGGTTTGAATAATGATGAATCACGATATCGTCGATTGTATTCGAAATAATGGAATTCAATTTTTTTCCCCATTAAATAGATATTCCTAATGTTTCTAACGAATAGGTAAGTTTTTCAATAAAACGTAATAATTATTGGATGAATTTATTGTGACGTGTTCATAATAATTTTTTTATTCAATCAAAATAGCCTATAGGGCGATTAAATTATTATTTTTTGGTAGTTGAATTTGTGAACATACTTTTTTGCAATCCAGAAATACCTTAGGTACGTATTGTAATTTTTTTTAAGCGAATTTTTAATTTCTTCAAATTCGAATTTCATTTTTTTTTGGCGAGTGGACAAATTTTCAATTTTGTGCTCATGTTGAGTAAAAAAACAGTGAAAAAAGTAGATCAAAATACTTATTTTTTACCCTAACCTTGAAATTCTTGAAATTGAAGGGGTCACGTTTTCAAAACAAATAATCAAAGAAATGAATCATACTACAAAACCTGAAAAAATTTGTTCCGAAGATTGAGAACCACTTAAAGTCAACAAACATACAAAAATTCTGAATTTTCACAGGTTTACTCTGTTGTCATACCCAAAATAAAAAAATTTCATGGTTCAAAATTTTGCAGTTTTTTATTTCGACTAAAATTTTTATAGGAAAAATTTCTAAAATTTTGAAATTCTTCAAAAAAGTGAATCATAGGTAGGTACTTCAGAACCTGAAAAAATTGTTCCGATAAATTTTAGCCTGACGTCAAAAATAAAAAAATTGAGAACCACTTGAAGTCAACGAAGATGAAAAAATTCTGAATTTTTACAGGTTCACTTCATTTCTATATCTAAAAAAATTTCATGGTTCACAATTTTGAAATTTTTTTTATGGACTGAAATTTTTACAAGAAAAATTTCTAAAATCGTGAAATTTCTTCAATTTTTTTTAATTTTTAACAATTTTTTTTAATTTTTAACAATTTTTTTTAATTTTAATTTTTGAAATTTGATTATCTCATATTTTTTTTCCAAATTGTTTCATTTTTAGGAAATATGTTTTTGCTCAATTTTAAAAATTTTTGTCAAGTTTACTTTTTCTAAACTTCGTTTTTCAATAAATTTATTTCCTTCATTTTTTTTCAATTTTCAATTTTTTTGCAAAAATTTTAATTCTGAAAAAAGCCAATATTACAAAGCATTTTTTTGTTGAAAAATTTTCATTTGTGAAAAAATGTCAACTTTTTATTGATTTTGAAATTTTTTAAATTTTTTATTTGACCAAAATTCTTGAGAATTCCACGATTTAAAAATATTCAATTTTTCTCAGTTTCTCAAATTTTTACCAAATTTTAATTTTTTTGGCCCTCGTCAAGTCCTCATGTTGAATTAATGTTTTTCGAAAAATTTCATGTTTTCTATTCGCATCGAATTATTTCATTGGTTCGAAATCTAGATTTTCTCAATTTGTCATTTTTTTAAGCTGATCAATCTTTATTTTTGAAGATGATTCTTTCGTTATTTTTTTTTCAAAATTTTTCATTTGTATTTTTTTTTGGAATTTTCTCCATTTGAGAGATTTTTACAATTTTTTTTGTAATTTTTTCATTTTTCATGAGAAAATTTTCAAAATTTTATCTCATTTTTGGTGTTGGTGAAATTTATGTCCTTCAATTCATTACAAAAGCAACTTTTTTAAATTAATTTTATCTATTTCTGAAATTAATTTCCCTTTATTTCCAAAAGAAAGAAGTGTATTAATTTATTAGATTATCAAAAAAGTGATTTCGGTGCAACCATTTTGTTAAAACCTATTTTATGACTGAATCTAAATCTAGAGTCCATACAGAAAAAAATGAGCAAGTAGGCATTTTTTTAAAGCTTCTTTTCTTCGAGGATCCACCTCTTTTCTTGAAAGTCCCCTATCTCCATTCCTAAGGCCGATTTTGAAAAATTTTTCAAACAAAAGTTGTAGATTGGTATCCCACAAATAATTTCAGTTATTATAAAAATTTCGATTGAACCCGTCCCTCTCCTCCAATCACGTATAATACGTAATTACGTACCTATGCAAATCACTAGATGATTTCCATACTGATTATGCAAAATTGGGGAGGAGGGGGAGTAATGGTCCTAATGGTATAAGATCCTATTTGAATTTCCATTAATGACATAATATTTTTCAAATTGATCACTGGTTCATGAAATCGAAAAATTATTATAATTTCACTCAAAAAGTATTCAAACGAATAAAAATTTTAAAATAATATCTAGAACGTCATAATAATTACTTAGACAAATTAAAATTTGGCAACAACCCCTAAAATTATATTTAAAAAAACACTCGATAACAAATAAACAAATCATCAACTCGGTTGAAAACTAAAACAAAGAAAAAGTGACAGATTTCCCATCTTCATCTGCACTTCCCTTTCCATCTAGTTCAATAAAAATTAAAATCTTTCAATTTTTTTCATTTTATATCAATAAATCAATAAAACTGCAGATAATCTAATCCACCTAAACCCTTGATACGATCATTTCGCCATCACCGAAGCATTCACACGTGTTCACACCGCCGCAGCACAGAGCACACAACGTGTAAAATATTTTTCATAGAAAAACTCGTCGTCTTACGAGAGAAAAAAAAACCTCAATACACGTATACGAAGTATACACCTTTGAAAAAAGAAACATTCAAATCGCATAAAGAAAAAAAACACTTCGTTAACAAAATAGAAAAATAATTAAGTATAAAAAAAAGGAGGATAAAACAAAAAAAAGAAGGAAAAAACAACGTAAAACATGAAATTCTAGAAAAAAAATAGAAGGGGAAAACATGAAAATCTCTATAAGATGAGAAAAGTCCTATAAAGAAAAAAGCTACGAGACGAGTACGAAGAGTACGTACGATAGCGACAGTTTATTGTAGTAAAAGTATAGGATGGGGAGGGGAGTAGGGCTACGACAATGGAAATTCGCTATGCGTTGATATTCTTTTTAAAGTTTCGTTCTTACTTCTCGAACTACTGGAACCTCTTCCGCCGGATGTGTTGTTGCTATATCCGGAGTCGGAGTCTTGGCTCATGGGCTTATGCTGCTGGCGAAAGGTGGTGGTGAAGTTATCTTGAGGCGTGCGCATCGCGATGCCGGCCGGATAATATTGATGCCTGTGACCGTACAAGGATTGATGATGATGCTGACGTTGATTGTGCTGACGCAGGTGATTCAACACCGGTACCGATTCGTAGGGGTTGACGATGGTCGGCTGTTGGGCGTTGGAGCTTACTGGCAGTATATATGGTAACCGGGGCGGCGCGCGGCCAGAATTTGTGTGATGAGCGTTGATGCTCACGTTAGGATACATCTGGTATAACGCGTCCAACAGTAGGCCTTCGTGGAATTCGTTTGGTTCGGTGGCCGTGTTGTTGTTATTGTTGTTGTTGACTTTGTTTCGCCACGTTTTGTCGCGTCTTCGATCTAGACTGCGAGGTCTGCAAAAAAAAAAACAAAATGAATGTAAATTTTTGGTTCCTTCTTAAAATGATCTAAAAATTTACAAAAAGATAGATATTGAACCTTTTTTGATCTGGTAACGATTGCTGACTTCTATTCTGATACTTGGATGGATACTGCCTACTTCTACGGTTCGGCGGTAAACTTAGGTTACGTCCGTTGGGCGCTCGCAAGCACGGACCGCGATGGCACAGGAATCTGCTACGGTCGTCGGCGTCTGACGAGTCGACATCGCGACACAGATCGTTACCGGTTGAGCCTTGTAACGAGCTGGCGCCCGAATGCCCTTTCACCGCTGGTAAATGGTGGTGCTCGCCTAGGCTCAGTTCGTCTTCGGCGAATTCGTCGTCGCTTCTGGTTAGCTCCCTGATGCATTCGCTTTCTGCGTCAGATTCGCCTCTATCTACTGATCCTTGGGCAAAAAGAGTTCCGTTAGTGAGGTTTGATAATGTGAGGTTAATTTAGACAAGACCGAAATGTTTAGAGCTGCGGTGTGATGCTTATTTTGGATAATATTATAAAATTTGAAATAGCTTCGTCCACGAAAATTTCACCATTTGTCAAAAAAATATGTTAAAATCGACAAAATGAACAAAAATTGATGGACAAGACAAAAGCAACCAAAATCACTTGAAAATACATCAGATTATTTATTAGGAGGGGAAGGAAAAAGAGACAGAATCGATGATAAAATTTTAACTTCGAGAATATAGAGTAAAAAATTCAATTTTGCACGAAAATTACCAAAGATGATGGTTTTGAAAATTAAAAAAAAACTTTGACTTCAAATATCTCAAAAACTAAGCCCCCTGAAAAAAAAACAACGATTCAAAAGAGAAAGAAAATTTCAAGATCTACACTTTTCATCCTTTTCATTTTTTTCGTAACACTCTTAGTTTGCCCAGAAAATCCATGTTTGTAGGAAACGTACAACGTAATCAATTTCAAAAATGAAAAAAATTTTGGCAGCCAAAATCTCGAAAACAAAGGCGCCTGAAAAAAACTAATAGCCTTTGAGAGAAAGAGAATTTCAAGCTCTTTAATTTTCATCTTTTGCATTTTTTCCGTAGCACCCTTAGTTTGGCCAGAAAATCTATGTTTTATGGAAAATCTACATTATACGAGAATTTTTTAAAATTCTGTTTCAAAATTTTTTGAAAATTTTTCAAATTATATTATAATTTTTTTGAAAAGTTATTTAAAGTTTTTCAATGCTTTATCAAATTACAAACTGTTACAATTAATTTCGCATTTAAAAAAAAATTTAGTTCGTTTTAAAAAAATTTTACATTTTGAAAGAATAAAATTTCCAAAAAATTTTATTTTTGAAATTTTTACCATATTTTTAAATGTTTTGTTGCTTCGGGGCTATAATTTTAAAAAAAACTTCAAATTTTTCTTAATGTTTATTTATAGTTGCATATGAACTAAAAAGCTTCAAAAGATGCAATATTCCTAGAAAAAATTGGTAAAATCATTTTCAGAAAATTTTGGGAAAAATTACATTTTTCATCAAATTTTTTAAATTTGTATTTCAATTTTTTTTGAAAACTTGATTGCAAATTTTTAAATTTTTCTTGGACATTTCATTACTTAATTGAAAATTTTTTAGTAGCATTTTTTTCAAATAATTCAATTTTTAATAGGTAGTTTTTTTCAGAAAGGAGCACAAAAATTCCAAAAATTTTGGTGAAATACAATTTTTAAAGTTCTATTCAAAATATTTCAATTTTTGCAACGTTGTTTCATCAATTTATCAAGTTTTTCATTTTTTTCCCGGAAACTTGATAAAATTTTTTTCAATTTTTCTCGGACATTCATCAGTTGAAAATTTTGTTATCATTTCAAAATTTCTTGAAAATCATTGAAAATGCTGCAAAAGTTGTGAAAAAGTCATGAAAAGTGACTGAAAATTTGTGAAAGTTTTTCAAAATTTAATAAAAATCATTGAAAACGCTGAAAAATTTCGTAGAAAAATTGTAAAAAAGGCATAAATCGACGTATAAAATTTTAAAATTTCTGAAAAAAATCATTGAAAATGTGGTAAAGAATAAGTCGTGAAAATAAACAAAAGATTTGTGAAAGTTAGTCTAAATGTAATGAAAATCATTAAAAATGCTGAAAAATTTGTAAAAAAGTTGAAAAAGGCACAAAAAAGTGAATAAACTTTGAAAATCATTGAAAATGTTGCAAAAGTTGTGAAAATTAACTGAAATTTTGTGAAAATTCTTACCAAAATTTATTGAAAATGCTGAAAAAATTGTGGAAAGGTCGTGAAAACCGTCCCAAAAAGTTTTAATATTTCTGAAAAAGTCGTGAAACAGGCATAAAACGGTGTATAAATTTTCAAAAATTCATAAAAAGGTATTGAAAATGTTGCAAAAGTTGTGAAAAAGTCGTGAAAATTGCCTAAAAGTTAATTTAAATTTCATAAAAATCATTTTAAATGCTGAAAAAATTGTGAGAAAGGCGTAAAAGGGTTTATAAATATTTATTAACATGAGAAAGAATTTACACATCGAATAGTTTTTTTCTCCCAAAAAAGATTCTCATTTAGTTTCAAAACGAGAAAAATTTTCAAAAATTTTGTTGAAATACCAATTAAAATTTTTTTATTGGAAATATTCGTTATGAAATATTTCAGTTTTTCCGAAGACGTTTCATCAATTTACTGGTTTTGATAATTTTAGGATCATTTTTCCAAATATTTTTGGTTTTCACTTTTTTTTTTAAAAAAATTTCAAAATTATTATTTTTTTTTCAATTTCAAGGAATTTAGTTTTTAAAAAAATTTTAAGCAAATTGTTTTCAAAAAAAACTTTGTTTTAAAAAAATTTCAAGTAATTTTTTTTCAAACAAATTTCAAGTACATAACATTGTTTTCAAAAAAATTTCAAGTAAATTTCTTTTTTAATTTTAACCAATTTTTTCAAGGAATAAAATTTTTAAAAATTTTGTTAGAACGCTTATTTTGAAATAATTTGAAAAAATTAATTTTTTTTGAATATTCGATTTTAAATTTTTATGTTTTTTTTTGAAAAGGTTTCAATACTTTACTCATTTTTGAAAATTTTGATATCTTTTTTTTCAAATATTTCGATTTTTACATTATTTCATTTCAGTTAGAAGGAGTAAAATTTCCAAACATTGTTTGAAATGCTCATTTTTAATAAAATGTTTTCAAGTTTTCAAATTTTGCAACAAAGAAGTAACGATCTATGAAAATTGTCATCATACATTGAAATTGTATTACTATTTTTTTTAAATTTTGTCATAAAAAATTTTTCAATTCTGCTTTTGAAAACAGTATTTTAATTTTTTTTAAATGAAATGCGTGATTGCTGCTCTGCTTGCTTCTTGAAGCTATTTTTTCCATTTTTCGAATTTTATTTTAAAATATTTTAAATACTTTGTTGCACTTTTTGCATTTTTTTAAAAATTTGGAACAAAAATTTCTTTGATTGAAACTTTATTTCCGTAAAATTATCAGAAAGTTTCAAAAATTTTCACGAATTTTTGTTTCAAAAACTTGTTCTACGTAGGCATTTACAAAACTTTATTCAAATGTTGAGATTTTCTCGAAGTTTGATTTGAAAATTTCTTTCAGAAAATTTTTTCAAGCTCTGGAAGTTTGAAACTCACTAATTTTTTTGAATCATCATGACAATTATCAAATATTTTCTATTCTACGAAATTTTCAAATTTTTTCTCTTTGAAATTTAATTTTTGTCAGATAGGAAAAATTAATTTCATTAAAAGCATATCATTAAGCAGAACCAGAAAAAAATTGAAAAAATGAATAGGTTCGAAACACTACTTTTTGTTAATTTACAAATTCATATGAAAAAAAAAAGGAAGACCCTATAATTTATACCCAACATACTCGTAAATACCTTAAACAAAAGACAACTTCAACGAAATACTTCTTCCACCCTCCGATCACACAAAAGATACAGTTCTGCTCACTTATCAACTACATATATCTAGATACTCCAAACTTTACTCACCATTAGACAACTCCTCGTACACAGGATTATACAAATCTTGCGAGCAATACCTATGCTCTTGTCTAGGTGGAGGGCAATACTGACTCTCCGGCCTACTCGACGGAGAACAAATAAATACCGGTGAATGGCTGATAACGTAACTATTATGATGAGACTTAACATCTAACATCTGGAACAAAAAAAAATTCACACCATTACCCGGATTAATACCTCATCACCGACACCCTCCTGGCGCAAAACCACCCTCTCCGAGATTATGTACTTACCTCAATGGACGACGGTTGCTGAACAGCTCTCGGTCCTACGTTGGCTAAATCTTCGTAAATTAATCCGTTACCGTGGGCTACGTCGCATCTATTCTGAGGCGATGATTTGCACGGTAGAAAATTCTGCATTTTTTTCTTATGCCTGTAAAACCAATAAAAATACGAACAATTAGATAGACCTTTCGGCTCCACTTTCATCGTATAGTCGATTTAATTAAAAAACTTCTTTCGCAAATGGCAAAATACTCGTCGAAAAGAAATCGACGCGACGATTTCTAATTAGAATTTACAACTTTTGTATACACACAACTCCTCTCGAATTCGAAACGGAAGAAAGAAGAGGGAAAAGGTTACCTTGAAATCTGCTTCTCAATATTTCACGACGTAGCTCACTCTCCCCCTTTTTTTTTCTTATAAAAGCCTTCTTCCTTTCTCTCTTTTTTTTTTTCCTCTTTCTTAATTTCAATCGTTCCATTATCTTAGCACTTCATCTCGTTACGACCGCTTCATTTACACACCCCAATCTTTTATACTTTCTATCATTTTACGTTCTTCTTTTATCCCCATATTAACGTCGATCTTACTCTATCTTGTTCCTGATGCGCTCATCGTTGTATAATATCGGCTCGGATTCTATTCTCTTTATACTTTCACAACTCCATCAACGTTCTCGACTCACGAAAACATTTCCATCTCTTAGAAACCCCTACAACTGACTGAAGAAAACCGCAGTAGCCGCATTAATTAGTGAATATGTTAACTACGCAGCTCACTGTACCTCTCTGGAGCAGTATGATCGATGCAAGTACACCACCGCACTACGCCATAAATTACTCTAAAAATTCGCCATGTGCAAGATGTCTTTCTGCTTTCATCGTAATGCGACCGTAGGTACCTTTTTCCTTGCCATTAGCATTGTTAATGTGTTACATAATAAAACGAATACACAAAGGATATCGCATCGCGTGTTCGTGTTACACGTTGATCCTTGATATACACGAGCAACTCTTTAACATGGCAAAAGCGAAGAGTAAAGGGGATAGCAAGGTACTTAATAAGGCAGGCACCCGCACGTACAAAATCTTGTTAAGCATTCATGACCATCGAACTAAAAAGAAAGTATTGTTGCCGCACTCAGCCTGCACTCCACCCACGCAACATTTCTCCGGGCGAAATTTATGCTAATCCTTTAGACTGCTAAATGTAAGTTTCCTGATTTATGAAAACAAAACCGCAAGTGTTAATTCTCTTCAAATCAAAATATATTACGCTCGAATCAACCGCAAAGCATATCTTTGATAAGCGCCCGAGAATATCGAGGTTTAACTCTCTTAACGGTATCTAGCTATCTTTTCGGTATGGGCATGGGCCTTGTGCTTGCGCTTTTCCCTCTTATTTGATTATATTTGGTTAACGACCGTTCTGGGATTACAGAGATGTAGCGAGAGGTAATCTTGTATTAGAATTTGAGAAATATATTAGTTAGTTTCTGCTTTCTTTCTTTTTTTTTTTTGATTATTTTAATTATTAGGTTGGAGTATAAATTGGAATTGAGAAATTAGATTCTAGAATTTGAATATTTCATTTGTGGAATTGAAAATATGAAATGATTTAGCTAATGATATTCAAGAATTTTAATTAAAATTTTTTTTTGTTGGTACCATTAAAACACCCATATTTAAGATATCTTATTAAAAAATGATTTTCTGAAGTTATCCCCTGAATAAAAAACTCTGAAAAATGATCAATTTAGTATTTTCAAGATATGGAAACGACTTTTTGTAAAAAGATGATACTGTCAGTTTTACCTTGGTAAATGTTGATCTAACCTCCAATCACAATTTAGAAACAAAATTCAGTGGAAATTATTAAAAATGTTGTAAAAGTATGCATAGTTCAAATTGCGTAAGAACGTTGAAAATTATCATAAAAATTATAAAAAGAAGTCCCCGCCATTTCCATACTATCCATGAAATTAAAACATAGGATTTGCTTTTGCTTATTGAATTTTTCGCTTGATTTGAACTTTCTTGAAAACTTTCAAGTCCAAAAAGTAATTTGAGTTCTTAAAAATTTTCAAAGTCCAAAAAAGTCTGACAAAATGTCTGAAAGTCAATTTTTCAAGTTGAAAAAAATTTAAATTGCTTGTCTGACAAAATGTCTAAAAGTCAGAACTATCTCTGAAATTTTCCAAGTTCAAAAAGTCAATAAAAATCTGAAAAATTGTCCAAGTCCAAAACAGTCTGGCAAAATGTCTAAAAATCATCATCAAGGAATTTTGTGGCTGTTTTTACGGAAACGAAAAATGGACAAAAAAAAGTCTAAATTGTTTTTCTGATAAAATGTTTGAAAGTCAGCATTATCTCAGAAATTTTTCAAGTTCAAAAAGTCAATAAAAATCTGAAAATTTGTTCAAGTCCAAAAAAGTGTCTGACATATTGTCCAAAAGTCATCCTGGGGGAATTTCGTCAGTTTTTTCGCAAAATTAGGTACCCATAGCAAAAGCATATCCTATGCTAATATTGTGAAAATGATCAAAAAATCATGAAAATTGTTTTAAATCTTTTAAAAATATATAAAAATTGGTAAAAAATTCGCAGAAGTGTTGAAAAATTACGAAAATACTCGTAGTCGAAAACGGCGTCAAAATTATCAAAATTTTCACAAAAATCGATTTAAAAAATTATTTTAAAAACTGTCAACATATCACGAAAATCGTCGGAAATTCGGTTAAAATTTCTCAACTTTTCAGAAAAATCATAAAAAGTAGATAGGTATCAAAAATTTCATAAAAATTGTGAAAAATTACTGAAAAAAACTCGACCCTCAGTTAAGAGTCTAAAATTTTCCAAGCCCGAAAAAGAAGTCAGTATTTTTTGAATTTTTCGAAGTCTGAACAGTCGTTTAAATTCTCTGAAATTTCCCAACTCCAAAAGTCAGATTGATGCAATAGAATTTTTGCTTGACAAAGTGGCAAGTTCAAAAAGTCATTCGAAGTCTCAAATGTTTTTTCAGTCCAAAAAGTTGATAAAGGTAGCAAAAAAACAGATTGATCCAATACAAGATAAAATGTTTTAAAGTCAGTGTGATTTCTGATTTATTTTCAAGTCCAAAAATTAGATCGTTAAAAATATCAAAAAAAAATGTCTAAAAGTCAATCTCAAAATTTAAGTTGAAAATCTCTAAAATTTTTCAAGTCTAAAAGTATGGTCAAGTCAGATTGATCCAATATAATTTCTGTCTAACAAAATGTCTAAAACTCAGCGTAATCTCTAATATTTTTTTCAAGTCCAAAAAGTCGTTTGAAATATCAAAAAAAAAAAGTCTAATGTGTGAAAAAAGGCCTAAAAGTCAATCTTGAAAAGATCTAAAAAAAATATCAAAAAGTCAGCTGATTTCTGAATTTATTTTTTTATTTTTTTTTATTTCAAACCCAAGAAGTGGTTTGAACTCTTAAAAAAAGTCCCAGTCCAAAAGGAAATTTTTTTGAGATTGACTTTCAGAGATTTTTTCACTCATTAAGTAGGTATTTTTGAATTTTTGGACTTGGAATTTTTTTTGAAATTTCAAACGACTTTTTGAACCTGGAAAAAAATTCAGAAATCGCGATAACTTTTAGACATTTTGTCAGACATGACTTTTCATTTCCAAGTGCAACAGTCAGGCTAGTCTGGTCTACTCGTCCAAAAATCAGCGTGATTTCTGAATTTTTTCAATGTAGAATAAGTCTAATGTCTGACAAAATATCTGAAAGTCAGCAAGATTTCTGAACTTTAAAAATTTTGCAATTCTAAAAAGTCTAATGCCTGACAAAATATCTAAAAGTCAGCATGATTTCTGAAAGGCTTTCTGACATACATACTGTCTGAAAGTCAGTGTGATTCAAAGTCTAATGTCTGACAAAATGTCTAAAAATCACCATGATTTCTGAAAAGCTGTTTGACGAATTGTCTAAAAGTCAGCGTGATTTCTGAATTTTTTCCCAATGTTTAAGTCAGTATGATTTCTGAATTTTTTCAAGACCAAAATGTTTAATTAAGACAAAAAATCTAAAAGTCAGAATGATTTTTGAAAGGCTGTCTGAGTGTCTGACAAAATGTCTAAAAATCAGCATGATTTCTGAAAAGCTGTCTGACAGATTGTCTAAAAGTCAGCGTGATTTCTGAATTTTTTTCCATTGTTGAAAAGTCAGTATGATTTTTGAATTTTTTTCGAGACAAAATGTTTAATTATGACAAAAAATCTAAAAGTCAGAATGATTTTTGAATGGCTGTCTAAGTGTCTGACAAATTGTCTAAAAATCAGCGTGATTTTAAAAATTTTTTCCATTGTTTAAAAGTCAGTATGATTTTTGAATTTTTTTCAAAACCAAAATGTTTAATTATGACAAAGTATCTGAAAGTCAGAATGATTTTTGAAAGGCTGTCTGAGCGTCTGACAAAATGTCTAAAAATCGGCATGATTTCTGAAAAGCTGTTTGACAAATTGTCAAAAAGTCAGCGTGATTTCTGAATTTTTTTCCAATGTTTAAGTCAGTATGATTTCTGAATTTTTTCAAGACCAAAATGTTTAATTAAGACAAAAAATCTAAAAGTCAGAATGATTTTTGAAAGGCTGTCTGTGTGTCTGACAAAATGTCTAAAAATCGGCATGATTTCTGAAAAGCTGTTTGACAAATTGTCTAAAAGTCAGCGTGATTTCTGAATTTTTTTCCATTGTTGAAAAGTCAGTATGATTTTTGAATTTTTTTCGAGACAAAATGTTTAATTATGACAAAAAATCTAAAAGTCAGAATGACTTTTGAAAGACTGTCTGAGTGTCTGACATATTGTCTAAAAATCAGCGTGATTTTAGAAAAGCTGTCTGACAGATTGTCTAAAAGTCAGCGTGATTTCTGAATTTTTTCCAATGTTTAAGTCAGTATGATTTCTCAATTTTTTCAAGACAAAATGTTTAATTATGACGAAAAATCTAAAAGTCAGAATGATTTTTGAAAGGCTGTCTAAGTGTCTGACAAATTGTCTAAAAATCAGCGTGATTTTAAAAATTTTTTCCATTGTTTAAAAGTCAGTATGATTTCTGAATTTTTTTCAAGACCAAAATGTTGAATTATGACAAAATATCTAAAAGTCAGAATGATTTTTGAAACACTGTCTGAGTGTCTGACAAATTGTCTAAAAGTCAGCGTAATTTCAAGTCTAATGACTGAAAAAAATGTCCAAAAGTTAGCGTGATTTCTGAATTTTTTTAATGTCTAAAAGTAAACATGATTTCTGATATTTTCTTCAAAGATGAAATCTAAAAATTCTGCAAGTCCAAAAAGTCTAATTTCTGACAAGATATCTGAAAGTCAGCTTTATTTCTGAAATTTCTCAAATCCTAAAAAATCTGACAAAATGTCCAGAAGTCATCGCCTGGAAATTTTGTGACTGAATATTATTATCAAGCTTAGCACTGTCAGAAAGTAGAAAAATTTCAAGAATTTATCATGTTATGAAACAGTTTAGTTGCTTTTTCAGATAAATCTATTTTTTCTGCGAACTATAGGGGTTCTCAAAATTGTTGGGTGTAAAATTTCTTTTTTCCGCGGGACAATTAGTTTTTTCTGGAGGGGGGGGGGGGGGGGGGGGGTGTCTGGGACTTCAAATTTGCCAATTTTTCTGTGAGATTTTTTCAATTTTTTTTTGACAATTTTACCAACTTTTCTCGAGAGATCAATAGTTAAAATTTGTATTGAGCCTGAGCGAAGCGAAAGCTAAAATTTTATAATTATTTGTGCCAAATTCCAGATTTTGAAAAGTTCATCAACCTTTTTCATATTTTTCCCTTATTTTCAAACTTTTGCCCAAATTACCCAATTTTCACAACTTTTCGACATTTTTCAAAATATTCGGACTCTGTTAGACCCTCTAGAGCCCAGTTAAAATCATTCCTGTCTGTAATCACTTGAACATCATTTTGGTTCCAATGGAAATTAATTATGAATTGGAAAATCTATTCAGAGAATTAGCATTTTGAGTAAAAAAATTGAGAAAAGTTGTAATAGTGGAGGGGGGGTGGATTAAATTTTTTTTCCACCTCAGTAATGGAAAGTTTGATTTCTTTGTACGATAATTAATTAGAAATCAGAATAATATGAATTTTTTACAATTTGACAATATTACGAGCATATGGATCTTGAGTCTCAAAATGATAAAATTTTAGCAATTCTGTATGATCTGTTATTGCCTATTCGAGAACATCTTCTGCAGCACGCATTACTCAGGTAAAAGACTTTAGCAGGTACCTATGTGCTAAATTCGAAAACTTTTCATAATAACGAGTCTTATCAGGACCCTCACAGGCTCACAGTTGAACATTTAACACCACACGATAATTTCTACAATTACCAATCAATTCTTCAACGTACATAGAAATCTATTCATCAACCCCTTCACATTTTCCAACATACACTCAAACATGTACCTACTCGTACTTCATTCACACCCAAACGAATCCAATCACACATCTGCATATACATACAAAGTGCATACATCATCATCCTAAACCACACATACGAGCACCCTTTCCTAGCACGTTAATCAATTAACAATCAAATACTTACTTCCAAGCCAAGCCAAATACAATTAAAGCGCCGGCTAACAATAGAGCTGAACATATGACCAATATTGTTAAAGTCGGTAAGGCTGGATTACTGTGGTATTCTGCGTCTATCACCTGAAACAAACCATAGCATAGATCAGCATTATTACAAACTTCACCACATTACACCTACATTGCACTTTTCCAAATAGAAATACGAAAAAAATCGCAGCCATTTCTTTTTATCAATATCCCATTCAGAGTGAAATATCTTTTTTCAAAAATAACCACATCCCGACGTAAATCAAATTTCACTCCTTGCTATAAATAAGTTACACCGTATAATACCTATCGTATAGCTATACGAACATCCAAGGGTAATACACCTTCGATGGCATAGCAAAAAGCGACCAGGGATGTGAAAATAAGCGAGCTTAATCTTTTCAGCGGTCATTGAAACGAGCATTAGGATTACTTGGGATAAAATCCGGTCGCATTTTTCCCAAAGTGGACCATCGTGTCATACGAGATGGGTATTTTATACCAACGGTCGAGGCGTCGTATCGCATCAGCATCGAATTCTATAAACATTTTATCGACGGATAATACCCTCCCTTTTTAAAAGTGGCGAATTTTTCACAACGAGACGAGCTCGTTCGGTTCGTCGGCATACTTTCTCGGAATAATTAAACAAGGGTCGCCACGCCATTTTCACCTTATATTCCAAATGCATCCGCAACGATAAACCCCTCTCATTATTAATAACATTATAATACTCGGCCTGAAATAAAATTCCAAAAACGCACGTAAAACTAGATACTTTGCATGCGAAACACGACCTTTATACGCATTTTTTTCGCCTTTATAGTTCGCTGTAGCCTTCAATGGTAACCATTCCGAACCGAGAGCTTTTTCAGGTTCTTTTTCCTGGTCGCTGCGTCGAGTTTTTTTTTTTAATCGTTACAGACAATACCGAATTTCCATCTACGATTATAATTAGTCGACGAAAATTCAACGACGGGATACGAAGAGGGGGTTGAATAACGATTGTGAAAAAATACATCGTATCCAGGTAGTTTTTACGCGGGTATACAAAAGCAGGAAGGAAACAGAAACCAATTAGCCGTTATAGACTTTTCATTTTTATTGTTCGTGGTATAAAGATCATATCGTTAGGTGATCTCCTCGCCTCGCACCCTCTGTATCTATTTTTTTATAATCCCAACAAATTTTTATTCTGAATTCGTTATAATCCTCGATATACTCGTACCTGCTTTAATAGCCCTTTTCGTATTAAAGGTACCAGTTTGCAAAAAAGGTCCGATTATGATTCGATTTTTATTAATGATTTGGTTCGGTTTTTCTAAAAGCTTGGGTGTTTTTTTTCAAAGTAATACTTCGTAGTTTGAAATAAGCTTAATCGATCTTATCGAAATTTAATTAATTGCCAACCTCGAACAAAAAGAAACCCAAATGTGCGGAAAATCTTCGAAATTTCAACCCTCCCCTATTTTCCTTTTTCACCTGTCCATATTTCGTGTAGCTAGATACTCTTCTCAAAGAGCAAATCCATAAAAATACGTTAAAAATTTCCACAGGTCATTCCACCCATCAAAGGATACCTTCAGCGAAAGACCATTCAAAACATACTCAATTATTTATTCGAAAAATCTATACGCTCGTTTGACTCCTCAAGAGAGCTATATCGATTTCTCTAAGTGCACATTCAATTCGACCGATTAATTCGCCTGTTAACCAAATAAAACCACGCCATAGAGAGTTAAATATGGCGATGAAAAAGATGAAAGATTGAATAAAATTGTACTTTGGAAAAAAAAATAAGACGAAGAACCCAACCAAAGTAAATAAAAGCGCACCATTGAAGAAAAAAATCTACAAAAAAAGGAGGAAAAAAAAACTGATCGAAATAAATGAATAGTCCAAAAAAGAACGTATAGTCATTGCGAGTCATTTTTCAAGTTTTTAGTATAAATGGAAATGGGGGAAGATGACGAATAGGAGAAAGCAAGGGAGAAGGAAGGAGAAGAGGGAAAAGCTCACGTATTTTATATATAATTAAATAAACACGACTAAATGAGATTTTTACTTTTTAAATCTGCGTTTTATGAGAGTGGGTATGGATTTCGTGGAGTTTGGACGCCATTTTTATAGCGTTTGTGTTGAATTTTTTATGGCGAGGAAGGGTGTATTTTTACGTTGCGAATTTAATTTCGTACGTAATGATGGGGTTGATGGGAGATGGTGAAAATTTGTGGTAATCGTGGGTGTGTTTGGAGATGTTATGATGCCCACATTCGGTTTCATTTTTATTCGATGTCGAACATGATTCAGTGTTTTTTTTAAAGAGGGGTGTCTATTTTCATGTTAAGAACGTGATTTTAAGCAGAATTTTGAGATTTGGAAGAATTTTTTGAAAATTTGGTAGGTAAATGAACCATAGGATAAATGAAAAATAAGTTGTCAAAATTGAAAAAAAAGACGAAATTTTTTTTTATATCTAAAAAAATAGTCGAAAAAAATTCACGTTGAAATTTGGAGCTAAAAGCATGAAATGAAATTCAAAAGCTCAAAGGGAAACAAAAATCAATGGTTTCAAATCTGAACATCCACTTATTTTCATCATCTCCTATTTTTTTGCTCTAATGACCCCTGAAGCGAGCTGCAAGATCCAAAAAGTTGAAAAATCAACCCTAGAAGAAATACTTACCTATTTCAATAGGGGAAAAAATCTTTTTTGAAAAATTGTTGATTTTCATTTCAATACTCGTTTCAACCTCAGAGACGAATGAAAGCCAGTATCGAGGTAAAGGGAGTGGAGAGGGGTAGGATGATTCTTAGTGGAAAATTTTTTTTCTGCTTTGTTTTACTTCCAAGTCGTTCTCTTTTATGAAAAAAAAAAATTCCTAGAAAGTTTCAGTCCCCACATGCAAAATAAGTGGTGCCAAATCTTTCTCAAATTCAAAACAATTTTTAAAAATGTGATGAAATTTTTTTTTATTTTCTATTTTTTCGCTCATTTCCCTCCTAATACTCTCCCTTTTATTAATAACTAGGCAGCTGGACCGCTTCGCGGCCCATCCCCCTATTTCTCTTTGATTACAAAATTTTTAAAGTTTCATAAAGTCTGAAAAATATGTCTAAAAGTCGAAAATGTCAAAGGGACAAACAGTTTAGTTGAAAATGTTGTTTTTTGTCAGAATTATCATTTTTTGTTCAAAATCGCTACTTTTTGTGGAAAAAACCAGCTTTCGTCAAAACCGTCATTTTTGGTAAAAATTATCATTTTTTGTCATTTCTCGTTTTCATCTCCGAACGGTCATTTTTTGTCAAAAATTGTAATTTGAAAGTAGAAATTGTCATTTCCTCAAGGTAGAAAGTGTGATTTTTAGTCAAAGTTTTCGTTTTTCATCAATTATTTTTTTTGTCCAAATTGTGAATTTTTGGTCAAAATTGTCATTTCAAGGTAAAAATAATTATTTTTGGTCTAAATCTTCATTTTTTGCAAACATTGTCATTGTAAGGTAAAAATTGCCATTTTTTGTCAAACTCGTCATTTTTGGCGGAGATCATAATTTTTTGGTCCAAACTGCCATTTTTTATCAAAACTGTAATTTTTTGGTTCGAAATTGTCATTTTGAAGTAAAAATTGTAATTTCTTTCATAAAGTACGACAAAATGTCTAAAAGTTTTCTCAGGCTTTTTTAAAATTGTCATTAACACATAAAGTCTGACAAAATTCCAAAAAGTCACAGAAAAAGTCAGCGTTAGGGACAGACAGACAGACAGACAGACAGACAGACAGACGGACAGACACGTCGTGGATT
>FIZU01051400.1:0-17698 GCA_900064475.1 Pseudococcus longispinus
ACAGCAAAGAATTTCCTTTCATCCAAGAGTTGTTAGAATTTCGATTCGACGAATATTTCTTGATTTATCGTTGAAAAAGCTTTTTCTTGGATATGCGAATTTTCACATTTTCCCGTTTTCCAAGCAAACTAAGCGTTTTTGACGAATATTGATAAGAAGCAAAATTGTAGAACGAAAAATTTTCTTTCATTTATATGCCGTCAGAATTTCGATTTGACAAATATTTCCCCAGTTATGGTGAAAAAACATATTTGAAAGTCGGCCGTCTACACCTCGAAAATGCGATGTTGCCTTTTTACCTTCATGGCTTGTATCGTCTGGGTTAGTTTTGTCCTGATACATGATAAAATCAAGATGTAGATGTTATTTAAATACTCAAACCGACCCTGAAAAAATACTCTCACAATCAAATCCAAAAAATGTATAATACGAGTACAATCAAACCTCTCTAGAAAAATTGTAAATGAAATGCAAATGCTCGAAAATTCAAAAACTTAGCAAATTGAATATAAAAGTGATTTGATAAAAATCAGTAAAAATTCGACTTTGTCGGAAAATTCTGATTTCGTACATGCAAATTTGTAAAATAGAGGTCAGCGTATTCGGTCTTTGTGCATAAGACGTCTACAATTGATTTTTTTATGCATTAAGTATGCATACGACGGTATTATTATTTTTCGTGCTCTTTCTAATTAGTTTACCATACTTCAAAAAATGTTTAAAATCAACATCGTAATTTGAAAAGTTAAAATTTGCACGTGGAATTTTCCTTTTTTCAACCACTGTGTAGGTGTACTCGACAATTAATACGTCAACAATGTTCTTCAGACCGTTTTATCAGGTAAAAAAAAAAAGTCGTATAATTAAGACATCAAATCGTTAATGAATTAATTATGACTTGACTAAAAAAGCACATTCGCCATAGTCGGCAACAAAAAACACCCTTTTCGTGAATTATATTTAGATAAGAGTAAATACACCCATTGTGAAAAAACATCGATTCGAATTAAAAATACTCGAAAAAGAAAAGGTAAAATCATACACTCGATTAAACCACTACCAGCTGATAAAAAGGCGAAACATAATAATATGTAAATAATCTATGGAACAGAATTATCTCGTTTGGAAGCTGCATACTATTCAAAGATTACAGAAAGGGGGAAGGTTTAATCGAATTCCAGCACTTTAAATTCTTGCGGGTAATTTTTAACGAAGCGCGAAAAGTAACTTTGAAATATGTATAAAGCTCGAGCTCGTGGCCGCAATTTGTCGTGTAAATTATGACGCTGATGGAAATCCAGCCACAACGAATTAGTTGATTCGGTTCATTGACACGTGTATTTATGTATTTGTCTTACGTAAGCATTGTTTTTCCATTCTGACGAAATCTTTTGTTTTTATTTCCATCGTGCGAACCGAGATATACCCTTTGGAAAAGATATTCATACGTGTCTGCGAGAGATGAATTTTTTTCTGCGTTTGAAAAATTGTTTATTTTTCGAACCAGAGGAGCAACTGAGGGGTAATTATTCCAATAAGAACAATCGTCGAATTAGTTGAGGAAAAGTCGAATGAGTTTATTGACCTGTATTTTGAAATCCAAGCATGTATGTTTTCGCAGTGCCCTCCTTCGGAGCTTTTGGCAGTTTAAGCGATGTAACTGCTTTTTATAAAATGCGCTGGAATGAGGAGTACGCGCGGTGCCGGAGTTATGAAGCCGAGGGGGTGCAGGGGTAGCGACGCTATGCCGATCAATATATACAGGAGGCGTGGCCTAAAATTCCGTTATTTTCTTTTCTCTATGGCTTTGTATGTACTATAGAGAGAAGATACCACATAGAAATTTTCTCTCTGTTGATTTAATCGCTTTTAAAGATTTCTTCTTTTCTTTTTTTCCTCTCTCTGTGCATTTCTCTCTCTCTCGCTCCAAATTGTTTTATCGTTTTTGGGTTTCGTACAGTCTCGATCCCGCCACGAGAACGCGAACCGCGTAATAAAATACGGGAAATTCCGCGATCGCGCAGGAAATTCACTTCTTCGAGTAGTTTTGTCGTTGCAAAAGGGAGGTAATTTAAATAGGATTCTTGTCTAAGGTCATGGTCGTACGATAATATTCAAATTTTACGCAATTTTATTGCCAGCGAGCGACAGAGAAGCAATTAAAAAAGTTATCCTGGCTCGGAGAAGAGAAAGTTATACGCGATTGTGCTACCGTTTGTATTCGCGTGCGTCGAAAAATATAATAAAAATTGTACTTTTTCGTCGTACACAATCGTTATTCGAATAGTCGAATATATAAACGGACGTAAAACTTGAGCCACGAGGTACTTAAGAATGTAATTAATTCTTTATGCCGAATGAGAATTGTTGTCTTGGAATACATTTCAACGACTACGTATTTTGTGGAAACCAAAAGGATGCTACATTCAAAGGGGGAAAAAAAGTGAAAAAAAAATCTTGTTGACATGGCATTCGTCGCAGATTCCAGTTCGCCCGGCTCATTCATTGTGTTGTATTTATATTGCCAAAATAGGGGAGAAATTCAGCTTTTTGTGTGAGAGTCGTCGATGCGAATGTATGTAGAGGAGCTTCCATTGATATCGTTTTAATGCCGGAATTAGTATTTCACTTCGTCGTATAGATATGTTTACGCGTCTTTAAGTATTGATATGTGGTGCATATAGGGCGATGAATTCAAGGTACGGTTGACAAATAGAGTATTATTGCCGAATACAGAGCTCGAAATATGAGTGAGTTTCAAAGCATCAATTGTAAAGGAAGCGAGCTTTCAAATTGGAGTGTCGGGTCGAATAATAATGCTCGAATTTGTTGTATGGGAGGAAATTTATGTTAATTGTTGAACGATACGTTTTGAGGAAGTGGTTATCGCGGGTGTGCGTTTAGAAATGGTCAACAGGGTTAGAAAATCGTCACGTTTGTGTTGGTTGACGACTGTGGTAGGAAGAAACAGTCAGAAAAGCTGAGTTGTTGTGTGATAGTTATTGTTAGGTTTAGATTTTGGTAAGTTGATTTTTTCTTTGTTGTCAGTGGTGGTCAAAAGTCTTGATTTTTTTGGAAAAAATTAGAAAGAAAGTATTTAGTAGTATGATGAACAGCTGAGAACTGAATTACGTTTGCTTTGTTTGGGATATTCTGGGTTTTGGAAAAATGAAAATTTTTGTTTTGAAGAAAATTTGTTGAATAATTATTTGAAAATTGTGGGACATGTGTTTCCATGTTCAAAAGTCAAACAAAGTTATACTTAGTACAAATTTTTAGCTGCTAAGTTAACTACAGTGTCTTTTGAAGCGATTTCAATGCGCTGGAGAAAAGTCAACTTTTGCTGGAGGCTTCAGATCGTTTTGAAAATGGTGTTAATCGACTTGGGAAGTAGACTTTAGTATATAAATTGATTTTCAGAGCTGTATCTCTAATATTTACTATTTTTGTAAAAAATTGATATAGTAATGAGCTATTTTTGCAATTTTAAAAAATTCGCCAAAAATCGAAAAATGGACTTCGGTAGCTCAAAATTTGGTTATGAGGTCTGGCTGACATGCTTTTTCAGTGAGCTGAATTTCGGCTTGATCGGAGATGACAAGTTGACAAGGTTCTCTTATAAGAATTAAAATTATAAAGCTTGAAATTTTATTTTTTTTTATCGGATGCTTAGTTTTAATTTTTGTTGTCAAAACTGAAAATTTTATACGAATTTTTCACATTACGAACTTCGACCCCAAAAATCTCGAAAATGGAGCCCCCTTGAAAAAATTGAACATGTATTGCAGAAAGAGAATTTCAAGCTCCACAATTTTGATTCTGAGTATTTTTTTCGTAGGGTCCTTAGTTTGGCCATAAAATCCGTGCTTAGGGGATTTTTGGCCCTTTTACTCACAAACTTTGTTTATGGGCTAAATTCATAAACATAGATTTTTTTGGCCAAACAAAGAGTCCTACAAAAAAAATGGTAAAAATCAAAATTATGAACCTTGAAATTCTCTTTCTGTGCCAAGTGGTTAGTTTTTTTTCCAGGAAACTTAGTTTTCAAGACTTTTGCAGTCAATGTTTTTTTTCCATCATTTTCAAAGTCATCGACATAATATCGACCTCCTACCGGGCGCCCCATATAATATCTAACACACCATGCGACATTTTGCTCAAAAGTTGATAACATTGATAAAACAAAACAAACGCTCAATGGTCAGTTTGGTACAAACTTTCACAATTTGAATGGGGGGGGGGGGGGGGGGGGTTGCCGCATACTATGGGGATTGTTCCAAAATCGCTAAGAAATTCAGGGATGGAAAACTGAAATAATTCCAGTTTCAGTTTTAATTTCAAGGATTTTAGTTTCAGTTTTAGTTTCAGTTTTGAGGATTTCAGTTTCACTTTTCAGTTTCAGTTTTGGATTTTTCAGTTTTAGTTTTAGTTTCAGTTTCGCTTTTCAGTTTTCCATCCCTGATGAAATCATTTCAGAAACGTTACAAAAACGTTATGAAATCATTTTTAAAATGTTACAGAAACGTTATGAAACCGGTTCAGAAACGTTACAAAAACGTAATGAACCCGGTTCAGAAACGTTACAAAAAGATATGAAATCATTTCTAAAATGTTACAGAAACGTTATGAAACCGTTCCTGAAACCTCAAAAATAATGTTATGGAACTGGTTCAGACATCCTTCAAAAACGTTATGAAACCGTTTCAGAACTCTTTAAATAACATTAAAAAATTAGACAAGAAACAAGTTCAGAAACGATACAAAAACTGTATAAAACCGGTTCAGAAACCTAATAAAAACGTAATGGAACCGTTTCAGAAACGTTACGAAAACTTTATGGAACCATTTCAGAACTCTTGAAATAACATAAAAAAATCAGACAAGAGACAAGTTCAGAAACGATACAAAAACTGTATAAAACCGGTTCAGAAACCTTATAAAAACGTTATGGAACAATTTCAGAAATGTTACAAAAACGATATGGAACCGTTTCAGAAACGTTACAAAAACGTTATGAAACCGTTTCAGAAACGTTATAAAAACGTTATGGAACCGTTTCAGAAACGTTACGAAAACGTTAGGGAACCGTTTCAGAAACGTTACGAAAATGTTTTGGAACAGTTTCAGAAACGTTACGAAAACGTTATGGAACAATTTCTAAAATGTTACAGAAACGTTATGAAACCGTTCCAAAAACCTAAAAAATAATGTTATGGAACTGGTTCAGACATCTTTCAAAAACGTTGTGAAACCGTTTCAGAAACGTTATGAAAACGTTATGGACCGTTTCAGAAACGTTACGAAAACGTTATGAAAACGTTATGGAACCGTTTCAGAAACGTTACTAAAACGTTATGAAACCGTTTCAGAAACGTTACGAAAATGTTTTGGAACAGTTTCAGAAACGTTACGAAAATGTTTTGGAACCGTTTCAGAAACGTTTTGCAAACGTTATGGAATCGTTTCAGAAACGTTACGAAAACGTTATGGAAACGTTACGAAAACGTTATGGAACCGTTTCAGAAACGTTACAAAAACGTTAGAAATTGTTCTAGGAACGTGAATAAATAGATAAAAATTCTGTCTTCAAGCGAACATATTGGTACAGTACATGGATATGTCTTTTTGAAACTCATAAGTTTTCAAACTTTTGAAAAAAATTCCCCATCATTTCCCTACTACCCATAAAACTATAAAACATAGGATATGCTTTTGCTCATTGAATTTCAAAATGTCCAAAATTCAGCATTCGGCATCTCTGAAATTTTCCATGTTCAAAAAGTCAACGGAAATCTGAAAATTTTTCAAAATCCAAAAAAGTCTGAGAAAATGTTTAAAACTCATCATCAAGGAATTTTTTCAAGTTCATAAAGTTGAAGTTTTCCAACTCCATAAATTAATTTGAGTTTATAAAAATTTTTTAAGTGCAAAATAAGTCTAACATAATGTCCGAAAGTCAATTTTTGAAGTTAAAAAAATTCAAGTTGTTTGTCTGACAAAATGACTAAAGATTAGCAGTATCTCTGAAATTTTCCTAGTTCAAAAAGTCAATGGAAATCTTAAAATTTTTCCAAGTTCAAAAAAGTGTGACAAAATGTCAAAAAGTCATCATCAAGAAATTTCGTGACTGTTTTTACTTAAAAAATGAACAAAATTTTAGGATTGAGCCCAGCTCTAAGACATATCCATATTGAAATGATACAGAACGTTTACGGATCAATTCTAAAATCTGTGGAACCATCTCAATAACGTTTTATTGATGTCATAATTTCGAAATCATACTTACTATTTGTCTCTTCTGATCCGATTCAATTTCGCAAATAAAATTTGAAACCAAAATCTATCCTTAGACTATCCCTTCTCTCACACATTCTCCTCAAACGTTCGCCTCTATTTTTGCGCATCAAATGATACGCACGTACGACTATACGAAAAACAGGAAAAACAAATTGAAAAAAATACACACTCGCCTCCTCGCTAACGAATTTCTAATTCGTACTACAACCTACTTAAACGACAGTTTGAGAAATCTCATCCGTAAAATTCAGCTCTCTACTGTCAAGTGTGGTATTTTTCTTCGCACTATATCCATCACCGGCAATTTCACATTATCGGTTAAATATAGCCGAGGTGCGACGCGACGTGAGTATAATCGGGGTATCGGACCCGAAGCTCGTCGTTGTCGGTTTCCAAATCGTATATAAAACGTACAATAAGAAAGTGATTTTGTTAAAAGAACACCTGAAGGATAATGCCAGGTTTAATTGTGATATATAGCTCAGAGATGAGAGGTGACATGCTGTTCATTTTCCGATCCTTCCCAAGGGTATCGATGGTTTCTTATATATACGTATTCGACGATGTAATAAATCACTCGTTAAGAAAAAAATTGTCTCCAATTTTGTGTAAATTTTATGCTATAGAGTGGTATGAAAACTAATCTGAGGGTTTTTTCTCTTTCGTTTTACAGAGAGTCGTGCAAGGATTCGATACGAAGATTTCCGGTAATGCTGAAGATATTTGCGAGACCGAGGATCCTTGTAAAAATGGCGGTATTTGTATTTCGACGAATAACGGACCTACTTGCGATTGCCATAATTTGGAGTTCGAAGGAGCTTTTTGTGAAAAAGGTAAGCGAATTGTTATTTATACAAGCACATAAGGTGAAGAAATTTTATCATATAGTTGAAGTGATTGACACGAAAAAAGGGAAATTTGGGCTTGAAAAATTTCAAGAATAGTTCAAATCAGAATATTGTCAAATAGTTTTTTACCTAACGCTGACTTTTAGGAATTTTATGAGACTTTTTTCAACTTGCAGACTTTTAGACATTTTGGTAGACTTTTTTGGACTTGAAAACTTTTTCAAATTTCCATTCATTTTTTGAGCTTGGAAAATTTCAGAGGTCATGCTGACTTTGAGACATTTTATCAGGCTATTTTAGACTTTCTGAACTTGGAAAATTTTTCATATTTTAAACGATTTTTTAGGCTTTGAAAATTTCAGAAATTCTAACTTTTGATTTTGAAAAATTTTTTCAAGTAGTGAACTTAGAAAAATTTTGATTGTTTCAAAATTTGACTGGTAGACATTTTACTAGGCAATGCATTTTTCCATTACGAAATTCCTTGACGATGACTTTTAGACATTTTTTCACCCATTATTCTTGACTTTTTGGACTTGAAAAAATTCAGAAATCACGGTCACTTTTTGACATTTGGTCAGACAAAAATTGTTTTGGATAAAATCTGAATTGAAAAAAGTTTATAAATATTTTGTGGATTTGGAAAATTTTGAGAGCTCAAACTACTTTTTGGACTCGAAAAAAGTTCAGAAATGATATTGGATCAGTCTGACTTGACCCGACTTTTAGACATAAAATTTCCGAGATTCTTGACTTTTTTTTGAGATTAACTTTTAGAAATTTTTTCGCATATTGGACTTTTTTTTTGAGATTTCAAACAACTTTTTGAACCTGAAAAAAGTCACGTCGATTTTGTGACATTTTTGGTTCAATTTGAAATTCCGTTACAAATTTTTCGACGATGACTTTTAGGCATTTTGTTAGAAATCAGACTTGACTTGAATTTTTGGACTTTGAAATTTTAGCATAGGATATCGAAATTTCGTCGCGCTGACTTTTAGACATAATGTCAAAAATTTTTGGACTTGGAAAAATTTTCAGATTTCCACTGACTTTTTGAATTATGTCAGACTTATTTGGACTCGGAAAAGTTATTAGATTTTCATTGAATTTTTCACATTATGTCAGACTTTTTTGAACTTGTAAAATTTTTCAGATTTCCATTGATTTTTTGAACTTATAAAATTTTATAGATAGGTAATGCTGAGTTTTAGACATTTTGTCAGACTTTTTTGGACTTGAAAAAATATTAGATTTCCACTGACTTTTAGAAATATTTGTGAGACTTTTTTGGGACTGTAAAAAATTTTCAATCAGCAAAAGCATACGATGACTTTTTTAGTCATTTAATACTATTTTTCATAGCATAGAGCACTTCAAGTTGAAAATAGGTTTTAGATTTGTAATCAGCACCATCAGAAACCTAGAAATCGATATGCATGACGATATTTTATCATTTTTCAGAATTTCAACCCCCTTACCCCCTTTTAGTGATTTAATATTATATTTTAACGGGTGCAGTACTTCAAATTGAAAATAAGCGTTAGATTTGTAATCAGCACCATCAAAAACCTAGAAATCGATATACATGACGATATTTTATCATTTTTCCGTTCCCCCTCCACAATCTCGACCCCCTTCACTTTTTTAATGATTAAATATCTATGTTTTAAGCACCTACAGTACTTCAAGTTGTCCAACTCAAATTTTAAACTTATTTAATCATCTAAAAATTACCCTCGGTGTTTGGATCCGATTACGTCGTAATTGAACTGTAATATTTGATTTAGTGGGGAAGGGGAGGGGATAGATTTCGAGAAATGATAAAAATCCTTCATGCCTATCGATTTCATGGTTTTTTGGCATGCTGAATATGAATTTGACATTCGTTTTACGATTAAAAGGGACATATTAGGGAAAATGATGATGATAAAAGTTTTTTAGGGATTTCGTTCAATTTTTTTTTTAAGATTTTAAACAATTTTTTGGATTGGGGAAAAAATCAGAAATCACGCTGAATTTTAGACATTTTGTTCGACAGAAAAATTGTATTGGATCAATCTGGTTGTTTTTCCTTCTGCGTTTATTGACTTTTTCGGCTGACAAACTTTTTGAGAGTTCAAACGAATTTTTGGACTTGAAAAAAAATTCAGAAATCACGCTAATTTTTAGACATTTTATCAAACAAAAATTTTATTTGATCGAACGACATTTTTATCGACTTGGAAAATTTCAGACTCTTGACTTTATAATTTTTCCACTTTGGAACTAGTTAAATCATATCCTGTGTTTAATACTTTCATACGTAATATGGAAAAAGAACCAACCAGAATGGTCAAACAGGGCTCCACCCCCTAATGAGGTCGAAGGGTCGGATTTTTTTCATTTTCAGAAGGATAGCTCTTCCTCACTTCAAAATAGAAAAAAAATTATAGAATAAAAAATTATTGATTTTCAACGTTCTACAACTTTTGTTCGAAACTTTTTTTGGTATCGTCAATTTAGCAAATTTTTTCAACCGGGTGTCCTAAAAAAAAAATTACATTTTAGTAAAAAATCACGATACGAAAAAAAGCTTGAAACAAAAGTTGTAGAGTATTAAAAATACATCATTTTTTGTTCTACAATTTTTTTTCTATTCTGCAGTGGTGAGAAGCCATTCTTCTTAGAAGATAGGAATTTCTTTCTGTAACACAAATTTCACCATGGTTCCACTTCTATACTTTCAAACGGGAAAGTAATGACTGATTCGAGTTCAGGAGGGTCGAATTATATGGAAATGATACTAAACATAGTCCTACCTCATTATGTGCAGAAATAGGGATGTTTCCACTCCTAAAACTACCTCCTAATTTCCACCTAAAGATAATTTTTGATGATATTTCTTCCCCAAAATTTTATTTTGGTTCATACAATTAAAAGAAAAATCATATATCATCTCGTGTTCAAAAAAAAAGAACTCTGATGGGTTGAGAAACTCAATCAAAATATTTAAATAGACAGTTTAAAACGAAATGAATACAAATTAGTCGCTACGTCTCGTGTAAAAAAATAAAAAAATCGGTAACAAGATTTCCATATCTACATACATTGGTAAAGTATTTTAAAAAGGAATGAGATTTTTGGATTTTTGCATAAATGACTGCCAATACGTACCAAAGCCTGTTGTACGCTTTCGAGTACATTCTGGTAATAATTTACGAGCGCTCAGATTGTTAGAAAGATATTAGTATAGATACTTTTTAAGCTTCGTATATGGGAACGAAGTTCGCCGTAGGAATTTAAAGTAATTTGAATAATGGATTACCGTTTGGTTTTTATATGAAGTTTGAGAAATCGCGTACAATTTATACAAATAAGGAAAACTTGAGATGGAGCGAGTACGAGACGAACCAAGTTATGATATTCCATCTTATGTATCTCATTTCGCTTTGATTTTCGTTCGCGTTATACACGCTACGAAACTTCTCAATAGCGTGTAATTATTCGCCAGCAAAAGCAAAAGTTACATGAGGGATTTCTTTTAGTTGCGGAAAAGCGTCCTCGTTGCTGTGAAAATTTCGCTATAATGAAGCTCCGGCGAGCCAAAATAATAAATGCAACGAACGCGAACGGTTGAAAAAAAAAAATCTCGAAAACGTTTAAAAGCTTCGGAGTCAACAACACTTAAAAATACAATTTACATTGTCGCGTACCTATAGCTACATTCCTCCCTATATTTTTTTTATTTCACTTAATTGATGCACTTTTTAGAGTATTTTTTAGCGATGGCGGAGTACTCGGTCGAGTGTTTAAAATAGGCGTGCTACGTCGGTGTAATATTTTTCTACGTAAACGAGAACGTGCCATTATTACAGAATAATGCACGAGTACGTAAATGTAGCTAAGACTTTCGTGACATTTCTTATTAAATCACTAACCAACGTCATATTTCTATTGTGTAAGTCCAGCTAGAAAAGAAAAAAAGGAGAAAATGATCCGAGTTTACTTACGTGTATAGGTATTAGGTATACGTACTCTCGGTGTATTCAAATTATTGTTACGATTTTAAGTATTGTACGAGTATGCTTTGGTATTAAAGGTTTCATAATTTTAATATATAGCGCACGTTGACAAGCCGCAGAAAGTACCTACGTGGATTTTTGTGGCGCTTGCACAGAGAATAAAAAAAAAGCTTTTATTCGTTTTTTTACCTCAGTGTAGAATTTCTCGTTCGACGGAACACTAAATATTCGCCGTGAATAGATTAATTAAAGGAGATGATTTTTAAAAGCGTTGTACAAAGAAGAGCTTTCGAGTTCGTCTAATTTATTTGTCGACTTGTTTCGGGCTAATGTTTCCCTCTTCTAGTATGAACTTTAAATAAATATTTTAATAGCGAGCTTCGGCACGCGTTTGGAATAAAAAACAACCACCTTGGGTTCTTTTTTTCTCTCTTTGCTTTTCTACCGTCGTCGTGCGATGATTTTGTAGAAATCGCGGTACTTTGGGTGGAGTTTTTGAGTAGGTATTTGAAAGCGAGCGAATTTAATGGTTGAAGGTTAGGCTTGTTTTCAATTTTATGGAGAATTTTTTTGGGTTGAGGGCTTGTTGGAAATTTTCAGAAGAAAGTGGAATTTTTGAAGGAGAAAAGATACGTATATGTATTTTTTGGATTCTTGATTTTTTATGGTAGTGCCAGATTTTGAAAAATTTTTCAGTCTTTTCAAAAAAAAATCATTTTGATTGATTTTTTATTTTCGAATTTTTAGTTGTTGTTTTGAGATCTATATGGATTTTTTATTGTAATTTTTTGGTTCAGTTCAGAGTTTAAAACCCAGATGATAGTTGTTGATTTTTTTTACATTTTCTGATAAATTCAAAATTTTGTGGGGAGGGAAGGGTCGGATCGAAAATTTTCTAATAAACAAAAATGTTAACATGGTTGTGATGTAAAATTTTTGTTTGAAAATTTTTTCAATAGGATGTCATAGGCCAGAGATAGCGAAATTTTTTGAAAAAAAGCTGGTTGACCATAGGAAAAGGGGTATGTTTTTTGGCACACGTGTTCCTTTTATGATTCTGAACAACTTTTGTCTTTTAAAAAAGGGTTTGATTTCGTATAATTTTGACCTCAAACATGAACAATTGAATTTTTCAGCCATTGGAACGAAGATTTGCAAAATTGGCGGGGAGGGAGGCGTCAGATCGAAATTTTTCTCATAACTAAAAATATTCACAGGAATGTGGTGTATAATTTTTGTTTGAAGAATTTTTCAATTGGAGCTTTAGATACAGAGATAGGGAGATTTCTTGGAATGAGGGGGGGCGAATCCTCGAAAAAAAGGACCTTGAAGAAATGGAACACCAGATAATTTTTTTAATCTCGACCCCCCCCCCCCCCCCCCCCAATCATCGACTGTAATAATAAAAGAAATTAATCGATTCTAAATGAGTTGTATGTAAATTATGAATGATTTAATCACGTGTGAGAATTTGTGATGCTAAAATTTCAATTTTTTGATGTCAATATCGTCAAGTTTTTCAAAAAAATTATAATAATAGGCTATTTCTGAAAATTTTTTGAATTTTTGAGATTTTTTTTTAAAAATTGGGGTAAAATTTATCGAGGAATCGAATGAAGCTGATCCCAGGCCTCTAAAGTAATTTTTGACGAAGACGCAGCTATTTGAAGTGAGTAAGGTAGAAAAAATTTTGGAACAGAAAATTTTGAAAAAATTTGTCTACCTTACTCACTTCAAACGACTGTATCTTCGTCAAAAATGACTTTATGGGCTTGGGACCAGCTTCATTCGATTCCTCGTTAAATTTTATCCCGATTTTTTAAAAAAATTCTGAGGTCGTGGCGCTTAGGTCCCTTTCTCCATGCGCCGTCACGTATTAAGTAAATAAAAAAATTGTACATTTGTAATAGGTACAACATTGCCCGACAGTCATTCAAAGGGAGAGAGGAATTTTTTGACTTTATGTAAAAATATCTATTATTTTTATCATTGACAGTGAATAAAATGATTGATTCTTCCCTTCCCCCAAGCACGAGTGAAGGGAGGGCAAAAGTTTTTGCAAAAAAGACATTTAAAATTTTCAAAAGTTGAAATTTCATCATTTTTTCCAACATTTGTACGATCTTTGAAGTATAAAAAAAATTGTCTACCCCCCCCCCCCCCCCCCCCCCCCCCCCCCCCCCCCCCCCCAACATTTGTACGATCTTTGAAGTATAAAAAAAATTGTCTCCCCCCCCCCCCTCCCCGCCAACCCTCGATCCCCAGACCTCGGGCAAGTCGTCAAATACCTTCGCCGTCGTTGAAAACTCGATATTTGAGAAAAAAAATTTAATAAGAATCATTCTCGACTGATTTTGTTGAATTTGAGTTCCTTGTCAACAATTTGGTCAGGAATGAATCGTTCGCGAACGTTGAGATCAAATGTAAATCTTTCGCTTGCAATTTGACCAGAAATGAATTATTTCCAAACGATATAATCGGAGATGAAAAAATCGCTGGAGAACAGTTTTGATCAAATATGAATCGTTCGCGAAAAAAATTGAACGAAGATGATCATGCAGATGGAATCCTTCTTGAACGACTGAATCGTATTTTAGTCGTGCAAAAATTTTTCAATCTGTTTTTAATCATTCATGAAAAAATTCCACCGTGAAAAAATCGTTCGCGAATGATTCCATTTCAGATGAAAGAATCGTTTGCGAATAATTTGGTCGAAGAGGACTCGTTCACCAAAAATTTGATATGGAATGACCTAATGAATCATTCCTCATTCGTGAACAACAAACATTTTGATCAAATTCGATGCATTTACAAACGACTTGATTGAAAATGAATCGTGAATGGAGAACCGTTCACAAAAAAAATTGAGCAAGATTAGATGAGTCGTTCGCGAACGATTGAATCATACATTAATTGTTCGAAAATGATTCGATCTGGTATGAGTCATTTGTGAGAGTCATTCGGGGTTGTTCTGGTGTATGAGATTCGCAAAGAATTAATCAAGGATGGTGGAACGAATCATTCGCGAACGTTTTGATTAAACTTGAGGTATTTACGAATGACTTGATTAAAAATGAGTCGTAATTGAGAGAATCGTTCGCGAAAAAAATTGATCAAAGAAGATCAGATGAGTCGTTCGCGAACGATTGAATCATTCATTGATTGTTCAACAAGTATTCGATCTGATATGAGTCATTCTTGAAAATTCCTTTACGATCGAGTCGTTCGCGAATGGTTCTACCAGTAATGAAAGAATCGTTCGAGATTGACCGAATGAATCATTCGCGAACGTTTTGATCGTATTTGTGTTATTTACGAATGACTTGATTAAAAATGAGTCGTAATTGAGAGAATCGTTCACGAAAAAAATTGATTAAGGATGATCCGATGAGTCGTTCGCGAACGATTGAATCATTCATTGATCGTGCAACAAGTATTCGATCTGATATGAGTCATTCGTAAAAGTTGTTTGAGGTTAATTTAGTTTATGTATTGAGCTCCCAAAAAATTGATCAAACATGACCGAATGAATCATTCGCGAACGTTTTGATCCAACTTGAGAAATTTTTAAATGACTTGATTGAAAATAAATCTTGATTTAGAGAATCGTTCACGAAAAAAAATGAATAAAGAATGACCGGATAAGTCGTTCGCGAACGATTGAATCATACTTTCATTGTTTAAAAATGACTCGATCTGACATGAATCATTCGTAAGGGTCGTTTGAGGTTAATGTAATATACCAAGCTCGCAAAAAATCTATCAAAAATAATTGAATGAATCATTCGCGAACGTTTTGATCAAAATTGAATCATTTACGAATGACTTGATTAAAAATGAATCATGATTGAGAGAATCGTTCACGAAAAAAAAAAAGATCAATGATGACCAGATTAGTGGTTCTTCGTAAATTTTTCCAAGTGATAGTTATTCTTGAAAATTCTATTACGAACGAGTCGTTCGCGAATGATTCTATCAGCAATGAAAGAATCGTTGTTCATCAATTCAATCACACGTGTGTCATTGACGAATAATTTGACCTGAGATGACTCGTTATGAAATGTTTCGATTAATGATGAATCTTTCACGAACGGCTTTTTCGAGCACTAGTGAATCATCTGTGAACGACTGAATCATTTCGTTAATGATCATGAATTTTTAAAATCAGGAACAGCGGAAGAAAGTTTCTTCTTTTAAGCATCTCTCCAACTCTCTTGAAATAAAGTTTCACGGTTTAATTATTTCTTAAAAACTCTCGAACAATTTTTTGAAAATTCCCAAATTGGCCAAAAATGTTCCCATTCGATATTCGAAACACACTTGCAAAATTTTCTGCAACTCCTTCCTATAAATCCAATTCGAAGGCTTTTTCGATCCTCGGGCGACCAGGCACTTTCCAAGGACACCAATTTGCCGACCCTTGGAATTCTCAAATGATTCGAATACTTGTAAAATGAACTTCTCAACTTGGCTGTTTTTCTATCCAAAAAATACGACAACTTTTTATCATCGTATTACATACTCTTAAGCTTAAAATTAGTAAACGTTGTCGCCCACTTGACTTTTTTTTTTGTTTAATAAAAAGCCAGTTCATTTCGAAAGCAACCACGCCTTGGGAGAAAAATTTGCTCCGTTGGAGCCATATTATTACGTAGTTGTGCCAGACATTGTAAAAGTTCCATCATTCAGATCAGGTGTTCGTCGAAAATACGAAAAGTTTTCCGACTGAAACGACCTAAAAATACCAAAGTAATTGATGAAAAGTAGAAGAAAAAAAAATCCACTGTACGTTACGTAACATGTTGCCAAAAATTACGCCGGTACGTAAATCGAGTTGGAAATTTTTTTAGACCTTCGAACGAAACTTTTTACCTTTTTTTTCACCCTCCTCGGATTTTTCTCTCCGGGTCTCTTCGGCGAATAAAAAACTAATTTATCGTTGATCCTGTGTCGTAAATAATTTCACAGACGGAATCGTTTATAGCCTTTGTTCGCCATTATATCGATTACAATTACGAAATTATGAAACTATTTCGATATTCGAGTATTCATTATGGTCACGAAACGGAGATTTCTCGCTATGTATTTTCTTATACAATATATTAAATTTAATGCGACATATTCGCTCGTAAACGTCGCCTCGTATAAATCGTTATGTATTTAATGCCGAACAGAAAATGCTTATTGTTCGATCCCCCATTGTACAATGCAGCTTGCAGGCGTTTTCATATACAAAACATATCACCTTTTGTGAAATAGCTATACCTACGTACTTGAATATTTCATCCGGAAATTTTTTTTCATTTTGAAATACTAAAGGGAAATTTTACTTTAGTCGAGGTAGAATTGCAGCAGCCAAGATATGCCATGCTCGTCGCGTAATTTAAAACAACAAAATGAAGTTAAATTTCGCAAAACTTTGCATTTACTGGTTTTAATACCGCGGTGTTTTATTTTTTAATTTTATTACATCGTGCTGGCGTTCCTTTCTGTTTCTGGTACTCGTCGTATCCTTTTCATCTTGGTTGAAGGGGGAAGGAAAAAAAAACAGAAATATTGTGTAGATTATTCTAAGCGAATTTTTTTTCCTTTCGATTAAATAATTCATGTTTGCGCCATCGTTAAATGTAAATGAACGCGGTAGCGTGTATCAAAACTATTATAATTTACCAGAATGGGTCTTTTTGTCTGCAATTTTTACCACGAGAATTTTAAATACGTTCGAGTTACCGGATAAATTAATAGAGGAATTTTAAATTGAAATTTAGGGGTTTTTATCCGACGACGACTCGTTATGCGGATGTTCTGAGACGATATTCGTACGAGTTGGATTATTTTTCGTACGATGTGAGTGTGGTTTTAATGACGAGTTTAAGGAGACGAAAAGTCTGGAGGTTGGATTTGATGGCGGATATGAGAGATGTGGAAGTAAAGATTGCTGGTGGGCGAATTTTCGAGATGAGAGTTTTTGTCGTGGTGAATTTGGAAAAGGGTTGATTTTACTTAATATGGGTGTGTTTTTGAACCGAGGCGACAATTTATGTATAACTTTGGCTAAAAAGAGCATATCTAGCGAAGTAGGGGTGATTTACTCCTCAGTGAGAATTTTGAAGCTGAGTAATTAGTGAAAGTTTATCCTTTTGAAACCCCCGAGGGAATTTTTTTCGATCTTTACTTCTTCACTACCTCCTTCTGGAGTGAAAATTATGAAATGAAATGATTTTTTCAGAAATATATCATTAATGACACCAAAATACACCATCAACCAGCATTTGGACTAAATTCGTTCGTTTTTTCCCTTTTTTCCAATTTTCTTTTGAAATACTCGCATGACGCCATTTTGAGGACCCACAACCTCTTCAAGATGATCTAGGGACCTAAAAATCATGTCTGTGCTTGTTTCAAGTCGATATCTATCATGTATTGCAATTTCAGCAAAATTGAGCAACTTTGATTTTATTTTGCTCTTATGAAATAAGTTGAAAAAAAATCTCTAAGTTTCTCGATTTTGCTGAAATTGCAGTATATGAGAGATATCGACTTGAAACA
>FIZU01051424.1:0-13697 GCA_900064475.1 Pseudococcus longispinus
CCCTAGGGTGGGAAAATAACAAATTGCTTTTTTCCTACCTACGGAAGGTGAACATTTCTTTAAATGTACATCTTATTTTCATAGCATTTATGATAAAAACTACGTGTCTCGCGGTGTACCTTTGCTCACCTCGCCTACGGCTCGGCTCGCAAACGCTACACGCGCTCGACACGTAATAGTTCCCTTCCCACCCGTGTATTGTAATATACTATTTCAACCGAATTTGTTTTAGATTCATGATTTCATAAAAGAATTTTTTTCATGCATCAGTTTGATTCGCCCTGATAAGTATACCAGAACATTACGTTAATTTTCTTCAAATTGTTACAGATTTTTCATTGAATAAACAATTTTTACGATTTTCAATGTGGTATGCCATGGGTATTGTGGTATAGGATGTACCCCTGATGATAAAAATTTTATTTTTCCTAATTTTGATACTCTATAGGCAATTGGCGATACATCCATCGTATCAACTATGTGTAGATAATCTCCCCTACCTTCCCCTGTTTTCCTATTTTCCCCCTCTCTGTATTTTCCGATCCTGATTGATACGATGTGTAGCCTAAGAAAATTTTACTCGTTTCTGTCTGTAAATGATCGTATTGCGGTTCAGTTGTTATCTTTATATTTTTTTCTAATTGTGTAAATTTTTAAAATGTAAGAAAAAAGGGTATCCTTTTTTTCTCGTGTAAATTATTTCAAAAACTAATATATTTTGAAATGGTCTTTTGACCAAAAAGGTATGTTTGAGTGATGATTTAATGGTCCACCGGACCTTAAATGGGTAAATTTCTTTAGTTTTATATCAAAATTTTGAATTTAATTTCGCCCTCCCATATCAAAATCTATAGATATCAAATAATCTGTCAGGATATTCCCATTCAAAATTGATATAATCTATCCAAGATTTAATTTGTAAATAGGCTCTTAAAATAATCCATCCAGGATGTGAAAAGTTTTGTTAATATTTGAAATTTAATTTTCAATTCAATTTGGCCCGTAATTGGTAGAGTTTCTACCAATTTACGTGTTATTTTTTACTTGGTAATGATAGTTTATGAGTAACCAGTTGGTTACTAATTCATATGGTACGGCTCCGGGTAAGTGATTTTTAATTTGAATAGGTTTTGGGTGTGCTAGTTTTGTTTTGAATTTATCCCTATGTGTGGTTGGTCGACAGGCTAGTATTTATTTTCTAATTTTTTAATGACCTTTGATTAAATCTTCATCCCCAACTTTTATTTTTCAGTTTTTTAATTAACCCCTCCTCTTGACCACACCACAGTATGCTGAAAATTATTTAAAAATTCGAACATCTTGGCTAGTTTTACTTCACCAAAAAAAACCGCATCTCTACCTATATGTACTGAAAATTTTAAAATCTAAATATTCTCACCAAAGTGCCTTCGAAAACACATCACAGTATCCTCAGATCCCAAGAAAATCTAGCCAAAGCCATTAAAAAACCCTTCGTTACCTATTTTTATCCATTAAAATCTCCATCAATCTACGTTCGTGTATACCCAGCGTCAAATCCAACCTTCCGAGATTTTTTTCTGCTCCTACCGGCGACTCAGATCGAAGGCTACTTGAGGCCAGCGCAGCGACGCGATGCTTATGAAAACATCGGCGAGTTTGAATTATCGAATTTCCGGATTTGTAATACCACTCAACACTTTGGACGCGTTACATGACCAGCCAAGCATTCATGATGAACGATTAATGTTAACTAAAGTGTGAAAACATAACTTCCATACAGACAAGTCAATGACGAAAATGAAAATTTCCCTTTATTATAATCGTCCCTACACAACGAACGCAACCATACCTATTGCAAATACGTATAAAACGTTCGAATAGAGCAAAACGTCTGAAATTCCTTCGAGAATGCTTACAAACATTTTATTCTCGAGTAAGTTATTTCATAAATTAACGAAATCACATATGCTGTACCAATTGCCATGCTTGGTTATTCCCCAGATAAGCCTTTCAAATTAAATCGAGGTTTTTTTCATAGAATTATAGTCGAATACACAATTCCATTTTGAAAACGACTCGCAGGTAATAAAATCTAAATCATATATGCATCAAGAAGTACATTCTTGATACGTACTCGTATTTCCGGTATTATTTACACAAAATGGAAACGAAAAGTGAAAAATTAAACTGTGAATTTTAACGATGAAAAATCCTACGACGCAAAGTCTCTCTCGTGTTTCTGATTCTCTCGCTTTTCATCGAAGCCCTTCGTCTGCTGTCGAAAATATCCTTCGAATAAACCGCTTTTGTATACCTATACGAACAAGTATCGTAAGGTATTGTTCAATTAACCTAATCTATATAAGGGAAAATATATATCAACAACAAAGATTTCGCAAGAATTTCGCTTAATTTAGAAGCACGGCGAATTGTTTGGCGCGCTGTAAAATGATTCAGATAAGGTTGGAAAACAGCGAAGGTGATTAACAACAGGCAACGCAAGACGTTTTATAAGAGAACATTCTCTCTGGGTAGATGTGTAATTACAACGCGCAGTACTTGACATATGCTTTATAAAGAAAGCAAACCGAAACCTTTCATGTTTTTCGTATTTTATCGCTAACAAACAGGCTTATTTTGAAAACCATTTCTTGAGTTTCCACTTTATAGTTTGTTACTCATACAATTTAACACTCGAATAAGCTGCTTTTCTAATATAAATTTCGGCCGAAGCGAAGATCGAAGGGATAGAGGGGCTAGGGTATGTTACGTTTCATCGAAACATAACATTTGCCCATTGAAAAATTCCCAAGTATGGCCATTTTTTCCAGTTTGATTAAAAAGTTATATGCTGTGTACACTCGTATGCTATTTTTTGCGGCGCTGTTGTGGCAACGTGCGCGGTGAATTTTCGTTCTTTCCTCTTTACCCCCGTAATGGTATGTGTAAACAGTGGCTGTGCAAGAATTCAAAAATTTCTTCGTGTTGATCTTTTATTTGTAATTTATAAGCATTAACTTGTAGCGAGGTTTTTTTTTTGTTCTTTCTTAATTTACGATCAAAAGTTTTCGCATAAAACATAGCCGTACGTTAAACGTAGCATTAGCATACAAAAAGGGATTCCCTAGTTACAAACAGCATTATATTATTCACCTTAAGACATGAGCATTTAGAAAAGGATGGAGTGAGCCAACCTGAGAGACTTTTACATCAAACAAAAGAAAGCAGCAAAGTTTTCGAGTTAAAGTTATCGAGAAACTTCTGACAAATGGAAACAGCTTTGTATTAAAGTGAGCGAAACCATGCGATAAACAAAATAATACCGTATCAATCATGATTTTTGCCGAGCATTTCTGCGTGTTTTCTTTTTACCCTCTCTGTGATTTACTCGCGTACGAAAAAATTATTCGGAATCAATTTTTTCCCTCTTTTGTTTCTATTTGTCGTCTGAAATGCTACGCATAGGATGACAATCAAGTTCAATGTTGGAATTTATCAATTCGATGTTTGCTTAGTGTTTGGGTGATAGATGGAGGGCGTTTGTGAAATGTTTTTCAAGGTTTCAGTCTACGATTTCTCGAGGAGAGAACTTGTGATTGGGTGATGGGAGATTTGCTCTTTTTTGGAAAATCAATAGGGGAAGGGGTAGAGGGGTGATTGCAAGTATTGTTGAATGAGATGTCTACTATTAATGTAAAGCTGAAGAAATTTTTTCACCCCCTCCCCCCTCCTTCATGGTTCATAAATAGAGCAAAAGTTTTTGAATTTCAGGGTTTCGTAAAATTCCCCGAATCGAATCTACGATTCAAATTTCAGGGTTTGAAATGTCTCAAAATTTGCTCTTTCGAATCATTAATTAAAAAATTCAAAATCCAAAACATCGTAAATTTGAAGATACAAAATTCGAAGTATTTTTCTTTGTGAAGGTAATTTTTATTCAACTTCAAGACCATGGGGAATGAGTTGAAAAATTACGCAAGTTTCCCCATATGGGGAGAAATCTCTTGATCGGGGATATGTTTTAGGGATTCTAATTATTAATTATGAACTAAATTACCTATAATTACTTTTAGATGATTTTTTATTGTAAAATAACAAATTAAAGACAGAAACAGGTGTTTCATTTCACTTCTTAATTCAATAAACACGTTTAACTTTGATGAAAAATTGTTGAAAGTTCATAAAAATCATTAATAACGTGATAAAACTATTCAAAAAATCATGAACATTGTCAAAAATATCGCTGAAATATTCGTTCACAAAAATCGGTAAAAATATTGTAAAAACTGTCAAAACCCATAAAAATTGTGGAAAATGTATTTAAACTTCTTGAAATTTCCATAAAAATCATTCAAAATGTTTTAAACACAGTCAAAAAATCATAGTAACCGTAAAAAATTCCGTTGAAATTTCTTAAATTTTCATAAAAATCAGTTGCAGCTTTTTTGAAAAGTTCAAAAAAATCTATAAATGGATCGAAAATGTCGTAAAAATTATTAAAAAATTTTCTTTAAAACCGTTGAAAATTTTTATAAAAATCAGTAAAAATAGCGTTAAAATGGTAAAAAAAAACATGGCCATTTTGGAAAAAATGGTGGAAATACTTGCAATTTTTATAAAATTTCCGACGAATTTCATTATTTTTTGATCATTTTTTTCATATTTCAAATGATTTTTATGAAAATTTCAACAATTTTTACAAATTTTTCGATAGTTTTCACGATTTTTTGTTTGCGTCTATGAAATTTTCATCCATTTTTATGATAATTTCAACGATTTTTCCGAAATTTTTAACGACTATCATCATTATTTTTACTGATTTTTTAAAAGATTTTTGACAAATTACATTATTTTTTTTTGAAAGATTTTTTCTTATTTCAGATGATGATGACAATTTTTTGCAAATTTTTGTTCTTTGAACCATTTTTACAATCTAAAATTTTTAAAGTTCCAAAAAGTCATCTAGGATAATTTCGTGACGCAAAAATACTATCATCTCCCCCCTCCCCTCCGGTCATAAGACTTATCCATGTCAACAAAAAAATTTACTAGGCATAGATTTAACTTCTTTGTAACTTTTTAAGATTTGGTCAGACTCCACAAAACTTATGAAAATTATGAAAAATACCGTATATTGTAAAATTCATCTGGCTTGAGCGAAAAGGGAGCAAAAAATTTTCGCCAACCTTTCAGTTGTCAAGGGAAACGATTCTGCCTCAACCTCAACCCCCTTTAAATACGCCTCTACCAGAGGAAGTCTTTATATAATTTTCTAAAGATCATGAATTTTATTAAAATTTGAATTTTTTACATCTAAGGAATTCGAATTTAAAAATTCAAGATGTATCTAAAATTTTCATCTGATTCTATTGAGGTAAAGGGGGGATTTATCATCCTCTGGTCTTGGAGAAAAATTCATCTAAATTTTGTGGACTAATTCGTTCTAGAAAAATCTGCTGAGTTAGCTTTTTTTATATGAGGTAGGCAAGTCGCACAGATAAGATCTAAGCTCTTTTCAATTCATTGTTCTGATTGAAGTTTTTTTTTCATCTTTCCAATGTATGTATAGCTCCTTATAAGTGCGTTTTATTTTGCTCGTATTTAATTGATAATTTGTATTTGTATATTAGTTTATTTTATATTAACCTATTTTTCTTCTGTTTTTAGGATCAACAAATTACATATTTGGATGTCTGCAGTTGATGCAGCTTTGGAATCATGTGGTAAGTTTTTGAAAATTCTCGCCATTTGTTTATAAATAGGTGTTATAATTGTAATTGAAATTGAACTGGATGGATGCAAATGTCTAAATAAGAAGAGTAATGAGCAGAGGGAAGGGGAGAAAGTGTTGTATTAATCCAAGTTTCCAATTCGACTAGTCTGAAAGAAATATTGAAAATGAAAAATAATTCTTAATATTCTTTATGAAAATTGAACAATTTCGAAAACTCCGCGTTCTGCTCGTGTTCGTTGTAAGTCAAAAGGCGAATGAAAAATATCCATTATCCATTAAATGCAAAATATTCTTAGTCGTACCATGTGCCACGGCTTCCGAGCCTCTAGACGTATTTTGACTTCACTCTTCTGTTCAATCTTTTCTAATAAAATTCGTACCTCGACTTTAATGCTAATATCGTTTGTCGTGACATGGCGAATTTACACTCGATGGTGTTATACTTCTAATACGATGCTACTTCGAAGCTATGTAAGTTATTATTTTTCTTTTTAGAGCAAAAAAATGTCTTCTTAAATTACCATAGGCGTTGCTCTAGTCAACATCTTCAGATCTACCCTTCCGTTAAACAAAGTTTACGTACTTTGCTGTGTAGTAGTAACGATCATATATAAATTTCGTCGACTTTGTTTTCATATATGCGAGTACGTATACTTACGTATCAGAAATTAAAAATATTCGACATCCCGATCCTCCCCACTCTCCTTCATCCCCTTACAAAGAACCGGGGGCGGAATTTTGCAAGTCGAAAAACTTTTATAGCGAAGTTTCATATGTTTTTAATGATCCGCTAAAACCTCAACCTTGGTTCTTTTCTCGGGATGTCATTAAGTAACTACACTGTATCCTTTGCCGTCAAAGTTAAAACTTGGTAGAATTTTCTTTTTACTTTCGCGTCAACTCAGTAATAAATGGCGTTCTAATTTCTTTTTGAAAGTTTTTCTTTTTTATACGGTATAGCGCCGGCATCATCGTGGAGGAAAAAAAAAAGAGGAGGCAACTTTGACTGTATCAGTAAACTAACTGAGTGAATAACAACATTGTAGATTACTAATACGAAATTAATTTTCATCCTGTCCGGTTTTCAAAGTAAATATTCGATGCTGTGTTTTTTTCCCTCTCTCTTTCATTCTGTTCCAGGCTTTTTCTTTACTTGGCGTGATGAGATTTATGAGGTAGAAATTATAGATTATTATGCGCGGGAAGAATTTTTAAACGAAGGGTAAATTCGATTATCTTTTTGGTCGGTCGTCGTCTGCCTCAAGGTCGTTTCAATCGTCATCTATTGAGAAAATTTTTGCCCAAAACGTTCAGATGAGGCTAGGTTCAACGATATCATTAATTATCGATTACGTTGTAGAGGCGATTTGCTGCCTATAGTTTTGATTATGCAAATACCAATACCCAACGTTGGTTTAGAGGTAAGAAGGAATTTATACGTGTATGTGTATCTAATGATGGATAAAGGGAGAAGTCTTGCTGCATCCTAAGCATTTAGTACCAATGTTTACGTCGATATGTTATATGTAGGTATAGGTCGATGCAAGTCTGGTAAACGATTTTTGATTATGGTCGTTTTACCAGCATGTAGATATATCAAATTGACTTTTATGATGGATACCACATACCTAATATACCTACCTATACCTACGTGTTCGAACCGCGAAATTATAATTATCTCGATACATGCATGTTATACCAGATAGTGCGAGAAGTACTGATATTAATAACGCAGCTAGCTAACGTAATGTTTTGGAAACATTTACATATCCCTTTATAATGCCAAGCTAAGATTTCAAATTTGCATATAAATTCGATGTAAGCGTCTATTACACAAGAATTAATCGTTGCAATAAACTGGCATCTCCAGTAAACGTATATAGAATTTACTTATACGCAGTAGGTACTTTACTTACTTACGTCTATGCTCCGCTATACATATATGGTACCTAAAGCTAATACGTCTGCTCGTCTAGTTTACCAGAGAAATAATCTTTTACTTCGTTTGTACGCTTGTTATATTCTTAGCGAGTAAATCGCGTATTCTAGAATAGGTAGATGAGGTATTAAGCGCTCTCTCTTCTTCTATGCTACATGTACATACTCATGTGGTTGACTAATTGACTATCTAAGACATGGGTTTTTCGTCGAGACATTTTATACGGTACGTTTGTGCATCCGTATATAGCCATTATTTCTCTCTTTAAAAAGTGCTTGCACTCTGTGATCCCTTGAAACGAGCTACTTATCTACTCCTTGCTCCCGTCTCTCCGGCCATAAAAACCTCGGAATCCGTTTTAATCCGCATCTTATTCTGTATCAAGCGAAATACTTACTCTGGTTGCAACGGATGAAAAATAAGTCATCAGATTCTAAGCCACGGTACCGTAGCGAAGTGTATATCATGCTGATGGCTTGGAATTGGGCTAGGTCGTTTGTACTTCATCCATTGACGAGATCAAAAGTAAACTATGTGGAGGTGTTGGATAAATTCAGCAACCCCGTTACCTGTATTGGAGTTTGGGTTAAGTTAGGACCTTTGTAGTTCATTGGTGATTTTCTAACTTTGGAGGCTCATCGGTTTGAGAATATTCAAGCTTCCTTGATAGACTTTCATCGATGTTCTATGATCGTTTTAAGATTATTTTGAACATGTTGCACCCATGTAGACAAAGCTGTTTAAAAATGATTGGTCGCCTGCTGACCTTTGTCCAAGAGCGCAGTCAGCGAATTTGTAAAGGGCGAGAAGAGAAATCAGAAATTTTTCATCTGCTTTTAAAATTTTTAGCGTAAGATATGCTTTTGCTACGGGTAATCTCGTGGAAAAACTGACGAAATTGGGTAACGAAATTCCGCGACGCTGACTTTTAGACTTAATGTCAGAATTTTTTAGACGTGGAAAAATTTTCAGATTTCCATTGACTTTGAGACATTATGTCAGACTTTTTTGGACTTGGAATATTCTTAGATTTCCACTGACTTTCAGACATTTTGTCAGATTTTTTTGGACTTGGAAAAATTTTAATATTTCCATTGACTTTTAGACTTTATGTCAAACTTTTTTTGGGCTTGAAAAATTACAAAAATTCTGACGCTTTCGATTTTAAAAAAATTTATCAAACGTTCGGTCGACTTTTGAACTTGGAAAAATTTAGATTATTTCAAAATTTGATTTTTAGGCATTTCACGATACGCAGCAAACTTGTAGGTACGATTACCCAACTTTAGAAAATAAGTAGGTATATATAGGTAAGGTACCTCTTTATAGTCAAAATCAATTGTTATAAATACGAGTAGGTAATTAAGATGAAGCTTTGAAATAAAATGATTAAAATTGATATATTGATATTCTACAACTTTTATATGGAGTAGGCATTCATCTGTTTGGATATTAAATAGAGAAGCAATCAGTTTTACTGCATCTTGGCTTAAGGACGGTGCCCCAAATTCTGTAGCATCTTCTACACGGTTTTTTGTACATTTTTCTGAATACGGTAGTCAAGTTACCCGAATCCTCATATGTTTGAATTTCCAAAAAAACATTGGTCGCTGCCTTAGGAACTCTGATAGCTTCTTTGTCACCCGATGTGAAATTTTCGGAACTTTCAATTTCTTCTAGGCCATTCAAATTGTACGATACTTGAAAGCTAGCGTCTGCTTCACTTTCGTTGAGCACCGTAAATAAATAATCGCCGGCGAGCACGGACATCGAGAATATTAAAACGGAAAAACCGAACAGAACAGTCTTCATTTTGAAGCTTGTGTTTTTTAAATTACGACACTTGTTGCGAATATGAAACACTGTGATTATACTGTGATTGGTATTCCGATAATGTGAGATTTTATACTTTTTCTTTGCAATTTTTTTACTCGTTGGTATCGATAAACGTGGGTTTGTGATTTTCGTGCAATTTTATTGCTTCTTGTGTTCTAGGTAGAGGTATGTTATACGTGTGGTTTGGGTAGGAACCGTTTATCTTAATCGATTCCTTAATATAAAATTTTAGGTACCTACCTAAATATAGTTTTTTTATACTGAACGCATGACTGATATTTCTATTCATTTCTCATTTCGGATATTTCTTTGCCCAGGCCAAAAGAAACCCTTTCTTTCGAACCAGCACAACTATCTCTTCGCTGGTAGGTCCGTTACTCCGACCCCTAAAATGATTTCGGGGGGTAGGAGTAGTGCTAAATTGTGCCCTTTTTGTGCTAATTGGTCCCGAAAATCTCAGATTCAAGCATCAATTTCGTATGACTCAGCAAAAATCATGTTTCATCAAAGACTTAACAACTTCAACCTTGAAAATTTTTTTTCTCTTCTCTTCTGCTTGGCAAATTTCTGAAAAAAATTTTCGATTTCATTTTTGAGTTTTTTTATGAGATGGTATCGTCGATATTGTGGTACCAAGACTGTATGGCCCCGTAAAATATAAGTTGTAAAAAATTATACGAATCTGCATTTTTAAAATTTTTCTCTTCTCTTGTATGAGAGAAAATTGCTGAAAAAAATTGTTAAATTCATGCGTGGTGTTACTCTTATGACGTCATGTGGATTGAAACTCTCTTCAATTTTATCACTTGAACATTTTTTGCTTTCTTGTTGTAAATCCGTCTTCGTAGATACTTCTGAAAAGAAAGGCTTCAAAACGATCAAAATATCGAAAAATGTGTAGATAATAAATCAATAATGTTGAACAACTATTCGATCTCGATTTCGTTGCCATTTACTTGAGATATGTGTGCTGAAGATGAAAATTATGCTATGCTCAGTTTTAAATGGGAAAAAATTGTAATTAGTAATATGCATCCTGCTTGGAAATTAATAATCGCTGGTGATGAAATTGAGGGTTTCTACTAGTGAAAGTGGCGAAAAAGCAGTGATTTTGAAAATGGGTGGAAGAAGTAATGAAAAAGTAGTAAATGTTGTAAAAATTTCAATAAAATGTAGTGAAATAATGGAAGAATGGGAAAAAATTGAACTAAAATGATAAAATCTCAGTTTTTGGAAGTTTTTTTCCTGCAAAAATTTTTGCCCTCGTTTTGTTCGGGCTCAATACATTGACTTCCTTTGACCATTTGATTTTAAGGTTTAGAGGAGGAATAAATACAATTTTATCCTTAATAGCTCATCTAGCATTTCTTCGTATTTGCTTATCAATTACTACTGGAGTGGAGATCTCAAAAAACACACCAAAAAAATTGCTCTCCAGAGCCAAAAAAAGGTATTTTAATTATGAAAAATCAAGTAGCTACCTAATAGATTAGCAGGGTTTTTGACATTTTGATCCGAATCAGCCCGAACTCGAAATGCGAAAAACCCCGATTATTTAGATGAAACCCGAAAAAACCTTGACCACGGATTGAAATTGAATTTTCAAAACTCGATACTCGAAACCAAAATTTGAAATCCATCACTCAAAACCTCAAAACCTGAAAAAGTTTCAGAGATTGCTAGCCTTCTGAAAAAAAAACTGGAAAAGCTTGCTGCGCTAATTCGAAAGAAAGGGTTTCTCTTGACCAGTGTAAAGAAATATCCGAAATGGCAAATGGATAAAAAATATCAATCATGCGTTTAGCACTAAAAGTCATTTTATATACAAAAATAGCATTTCATACCAAAGAATCGATTAAGATAAGACGTTTACCACTCAAACCACACGTACAACATACCTCTACCTAGAACTCAAGAAGCAATAAAGTTGCCCAAAAATCACAAATCCACCTTAATCGATAACCACTTGTACAAAAATTGGAAAGAAAAAGTATAAAATCTCCCAGTATCGGAATGCCGAACGCAGTATAATCACAGTGTTTCATATTCCCAACAAGTGTAGTGGTAATTGAAGAAACAAAAGTTTGAAAATGAAGGCGGTTTTGTTCGGTTTTTTCGCTTTAATATTCTCGATGTCCGTGCTCGCCGGCGATTATTCATTTACCGTGCTCAACCAAAATAAAATGGACGCTAGCTTTCAAGTATCATATAGGTTGAATGGCCTAGCAAAAATCGAGAATTCCGGAAACATCACAAGGGAAGACGATCAAACTGTCACAGTTTCCAAAGCAGCGACCAATGTTTTTTTGGAAGTTCAAATATATTCGGTTGGGGGTAACTTGACCACTATATTCACTAGATCGTATAAAAAACCGGTTAAAAAATGTTACAAAGTTGTGGGCACCGCCCTTAAGCCTCATTTCGTGGAACTTAATTATTGCTTCTTACTTTACGGTCTAAAAAAATGAAAGCTTGATGTAAAAGTTGTAGAACATCAATATTAATTTTTATCATTTTATTTCAAAGCTTAATCGTCAATCGTCATCACCTACCGGGTCTTATAACTGTTTATGTATATGCACAAATATAATACATTTTGAATAGCGTAGTAAATATTTTTCAAAGTTGGATAATCCAATAAGTGTATTGCACTATTGCACATATGCGCAGTGAAAAATGAATGCCAACGTACTTGAGTAGTAGCAAGATGTAGGTATTGATATTTTAAGTATGAAGGGGTATAGCCGACAGGTGTGGCTGTCTTACCTAATTCTTCAAGAGCCAGGTGGCACCACCGACCTGCAACTGAAGGGAGACTTTAACCAATGAAAACACTTTCATGTATACAAAATACAGCGTTTATTGTACAAGAGTTGGCTTTGATTACATTGGACTCTGGCGAGGGCTTTTATACGAAGTCCCACGCAGTTTATAAGCGAGTAGTTAACTGCTACGTTTATAACGCGTTTGGGACGCTACAACATGAATTTTAAACCTCTGGTTGAGAGTTTTCAAAATGGATGTTTTTTAATTTCTTAAGGAAAACTGGATAAATATTAGCCCAGAGGTGAAAATTATGTTTTATTTTTTGATCATTGTGGTCTGAATAAAAATATTAATACTTAGCAGCTTTGAAATCTTGAGATGTAGATATAATTTTCAGTACAAAAGAACATTTATAAAAAATTGAATTTTTGTTTAGAAATGATCCTTGCAGGTTCCACTTTCCAACCAAGTTTGAAAAAATTCAGCTAGCTATTGAAAAAAATGTAAAATAACAAAAAACACATTTAAGGATGATTGAAAGGGTTGAAATGAAGTACTTGGTTTCAAATTTCACCTAAAATATCCATTTCAACCAGTTACTTCCGAAAACAGAGTCATGGGTGAATTCACCTTTCTTGCTTGGTCATGCTTTTTATGAATTTAAACTTCACCCTTCAATTCTGAGAGTTGGCAAATCTTTTTACAAATTTGTTCTGAAATGAAAGTTCGGTGAAATACATGTTTAAGAAATGCTGTAAAATTGTTTGAAAATTGGTCTGGGTATAAAAATTGTTGAAATTTCTTAGAATTTTACATGAAATATTTTTTTGTGAAGACCCCTCCCCCCCCCCCCCCCTTGAAATACTGTTTGGCTACGGTACTGCATATTGTTGAGGGACAGAGATCATTTTCATTTACTTTTTTAAAGGTTCATTTTTTGTTTTATCCTTTCAATTTTGTTGAACACATTATTGAAAAACCTGTTTTCTGTTGCATAATACACCGGTGTTGGTGAGTTGAGTCCCAAAACTGAAAACATGTACGAATTGAGTCCCATGTTTTAAAAGCTCACGTACGAGTTGAGTCCCGCATTTTTAAGGACCATGTACGAGTTGAGTCCCGCGTTTTTAATGACTAGGTACGAGTTGAGTCCCGAATTTTGTACGTGAGCTACGTACTATGTTTACTATCTAAACCTACATGATAATGATGCAGTGCTGTTTTAAATGAAATTTAATCAATGTGAGAAGTCTAAACTGCTGTTGGGTAGGTCAATATCGACGTCCAGAATGAAACGTATATCAAATGTAGAAGCAAATGCATTCGTAAAGTGAAAAATACAGCAGAGAAAGAGAGCTTTGTTAGAGATAAAATGTTGAAATTCGATGAAAATCTGATGACAAGATTACAAGAATTCATAAAAGCAGTGAGCTACACTAG
>FIZU01051433.1:0-14677 GCA_900064475.1 Pseudococcus longispinus
ACATATTTTTTGTTTTACCTATCTTCTCATATTTTTGGAAGCTAAAGTACACCCTTAAATAAAAACTGTGGTACCTAAACAGTAAAAAATCATTAGGTACTCTTACCGAAAGAAGCATCAATCGATTTAGCACTAATAACCCGTTCAAGTTTATTTCTGGATTTTTAACATGAATTGTTTGCGAAAAACATAATATCTGCAATGATATACATAACTTGAGCTTCGAATATTTCACCAAGATTATGTACACATACTTACATTGTGAAGCGTTTCAGTTGTCATATGCTTGGTGTTTTCTTGCAATAGCACTTCCTTTTGCTTTCGATCAATCTGTAAAATATATCGCAAATGTACTCAGGCAATTTAGAAGCCTCATTTATAAAATCCACTAATATTGATACTGAAATCTACCTGTCTTTGAACTGAGTATGCAGTTTCACATATTACAAAAATAAGCATGACGCAGATTAAAACTCCATTTAGTTGATAAACAATGTTAAACTTTTCCGACATTGCATGATAGATAGAAAAATAAGCATAAGTAATCATACCAATAACTATTAACAAAATAGAAACTAAAAATGAAACAGAATGTGTTGCATTGAATCTCTCTAGCAGTTCGTATAAAGCTAACCAGATCGATGTCAGTTTATGTAATTTTTGATCGTTTGAAGTCACTCCTTTCATTATGATATCCTGAGGAATAAAAAAATACTGTAGGTAAATTAATTAACTCTTGATTAAATTGCACTCAACATGTATAATATCGAGCTTTCCTGTTGTAAATGTAGTAAATCGGTGGCGGCAGATTTGATATAAAGGCAGTTTGTATACCAATAAGCTCCTACGGTGAAGAAAGTCGAATAAGCCAAGCTTCCAGCAATAAGGCTGATATAATCATGAGCATTATAGACATAAAATTGTGCCAATGCTTGCATTATCACGGTAAGAAGAATCACTGATAAGGTTGCTAGTTTGATTCTTTTTTTCGACAATGAAACGTACATTTGGCCAGATACTTTTTCATATTTGTCCTGTGTGAATTAAATCCATTCAGGAAGATAATTTTACATATACAAATAAGAATTATTGTACGGATATGTTTAACCTGGAAGTGTTTCCAATTGTTCCAATACTCGTATAAATAATCACTTTTATTCCACGTACAAAAGGGTATGATGAAGATGAAAAATCGAACTAGTAATCGAGGAATACTCATGATTAGGAACATGGAATCAAAATCATTCTTGACGGAATTCAGATGTCCGAATATATAAAGCAGATTGGATATCACGTTCAAGCCATAAATCCATAGTGCGATGATAGAAACGAGTTTTGAAGTCAGCAACTGTGATATATTTTCTGAAACAAGACATCAAAAATGATTTTAGTATCAATATTTTGGTTCTTTATACGTTACAAAATTGAATTCAATTATTAGCCTACGATCTTCGTTCAAATGAAATGGCAGCATTCCTAAAATTTTTACGAGAAATAGTATTGGTTTCATCGTTTCAATGTAATCGTGAATTTCATTTTGAACCATTTTTGTTTTTTTTTGGTTAGTGCCTGAAGTAATGTTGTAAAAATACTTAGTGAAATCTTATTATTCTCATCGGTACAAAGTACAAAATTCACACCTGAATTGCATGTTTAATTCCTATAAACGTTCGGTTTCGATTTTGTATGTCTACTTTTCAAGTGTAAATATTATCCAGCTGACCTTTGTATTATAGAGTTCCAATCCTACGAATTATACTGCTTATTATTCTCGATCAATAAATTAGAAACCTATTAGGAATATTAATTGAATTTAGTCGTACTAGCAAACATTTATTATATCGTTTGTATCATTAAAAACACTTCTGAATGAGCAATTATCATGAATTACCATAGCTACTATCGTATAAAAGATATTTGCACTTGGCTGTCTAATTTAACGTGCAAAGTACATTTTGAAACTTCCTGTAGATATTTGGAATTTGAACACTTGCGATATCATCTTCCAAAACTATTTCCTCAATGAGAACTGTCTAAGAATAATTAAGTAATTGATACTAACTGAAAGAATCTAAGGGACACAAACCATTTTTAATTGGCATCTGCCATGCAAAGTCAGAACATGATGATCCATAGAAATAATATACTTTACCGATGGAAATAATGATCGATTCAATGTTAGAAATCCGTTCAAATTAATTCGAGGGTTTCTTGTTTGTATAGTCTGTAAAAATCCCCATACAGCGTTCAACATTCTTACGTTCATTGTTGTGGTATTTCCTTCTAGTAGAATTTCTTCTTGTTTGGAATTTATCTGTAATTAGCGCATTTAAAAAACATTCAAGAATATTCATTTTTTTCATCATTTTTGTAAAATTAAAATCACTGAACTCAATCCGATGTGATAACAATGAATGGAAAAATCTAGAATCAACATCACTGAAAATGGTGGCGAGGGGGAAGCTCATGCGACACGCCGCACTTGCAGGCGAGGATTAAATCCAGTTGCCTTCTTTAACCTTCCACTTCGCATAATTGTTTTGTTTAGTATTATAATTTCGCGTAGTAATTTAGTTTGTTTGGTATTTAGTTTCGGGATATAAATTGAATAATTAGTTTGTCTTACTTGTTTATAGACTGAATGTGCAGTTTCGCAGAATATCATGATCATTAAAACTCCCAAACCGCAAGACACGAATCGCAAAACGTAAACAAAGCTTTGTATGTGAGAGATCATCGAAGTTAATCCAGAATAGAAAGATATAATGCCGAGGACGATAATCAACAGAAGATATGCCAAGAACAGGATCGAATGACTAGTATTAAACTGATCCGTCAACTGACACAGATTCACCCACAGTTTGGTAAGTTTATTCAGCTTTTGTTCATCATGTCCTTCGCGAACTGTTCTCTATGGAATACGATTGCATGAATACATCTAAATGTTGATTCGAATTACATTTGGTATCTTGTCTTACTTCGACAAGATGAAGTACATCTTTAGCCACCGATCTGATATAAACGCAATTGATAAACCAATACGCAGCTACCGAATTGATAGTAGATGCTAGAAAACAAGACGATACGAAATTCACGTTCACTGTCCCTTTATAATAGAATAACTGCGATAATACCACAGTTGATAATGTTAATGAAAGTGCTGCAGCTGTAGCAACTCGTATTTTCTTCTTCATTCGGGATACAAAAGCTGTCCCTGATATAGATTCGTAATCGTCCTGAGTGCGTTCAACATTATATAATGCGTTTAGTGTAACTTGGTGATAAGGTGATTAGAAGTTGATGGTTGTTACTTGAAAGTGTTTCCAATTATCCCAATAGTGATGAAGAGTTTTGCTTTTGCCCCATGTGGTGAATGGTATGGCAAATATGAATAGTCTGGCAGTCACCGGAGCTGCCATTACGAGTAAGTGATCTAAATTGTATTTATGTACTAGTTTGTTTATTTGTCGAAATACGTAGATTGAATTACTGATTATAGTAGTCATATACACGGAGATGGATATAAGTGCTGTTATTTTGGAAATCACGAACCATATCAAATTATCTGGAACATGATTTTAAATTGATGGATTAACGAACTGAATTGATAACGGTCATGATTGATAATTTTCTTACCTTTTCTTTCTAGTTGTATAGGAAGCACTCCATTTAACTTCAATAGAAACAGAATTGGTTTTAATGTATCAACGTATTCATTTCCATCGTGTTCAAGAATCATTTTTAATGAGAAATAACTTGATAATGAGTAAGTTACATATGAAATAATAACAGTTTAAGCACTCGTCCGATACGTTTAGTTAGTAATGGCTTCTACTATCAGATTGTGACTCAGTGTATTGTACATTGGAGAAAACTACTAATCACTCGCTTGAGAATTTTAATATATTTTCATTAGCTTCTACATATAGAAAATTCATTCTGTTTGTACCAACTACCAAGAGACAGCGAATAATATTGTATGTGATGAAAGCTCATCGGCGAATGATTTCAGGTTTGTTTCTATTTGAAAAACTAATAATTTCTTCGGAATTTCCAATTTTATTTTGTACCAGTTGTCTCAGAACTATCAAATAATTTATCACTGCTCCAAAAATCTAAGACAGGCGACAGACGAAATGTATCAGGTTGATACTCGAAGTGATCATTCGAGCAGTTGAATTCAGTTCAAATGTGACAATGGTTTACCTACCTCTGGAACTGCAGATCGATCCACTGTAATGTAACCATAAAAAGTAATTTTTGGATTTCTGGTTTCTATCGTCCGAAGAAAACGTACAATCTGCAACTGGTAAACTATATTTCATTAAATTCTTCAAGAAGCAAAATTTTATTTTCGTATTCATTACCGTACGCTTCAACATTACATTCATGTTTGTAGTGTTTTCGTTTAGAAGTACCTTTTTCATTTGGTAATTTATCTGAAAACCAATGTAATCTTGTAAGTTATCCTTAGGTATAAATACTCGTAATCTACCTATATTTTTCTTCTGGAAATGAGACAGCAATAACAGTATTTTTGCATTATATATATTTACATGATGAGAAAATGAATTAGCTGGCTCGCAAAATAACATTATAGCAATTATATTGAACCAGCACACGTACAAATATGAAAGACCAGCTACCTTATCTGGATCAGTGATCAGTAGAAGTACAGCTAAATAAATATGATTAACAGTATCCAGAACTGCGACAGAAAACACTAATAAAAACAAAATCGAGTGAATACCACTAAAACGTTCGTTCAAGTCACACAATTCCATCCATAAGTCAACGATAAACCGAAGATCAGCGGATTTCCTGCACCGAAGAGATTCCTGTTTTAAAAAGAGATTCTTAAAATTGGGTTTTACAATCATCGAAGCATCACTGCTCTTCAACAGTGTACTTACTCTAGTCAAATTCTGGATTTTTTTCGCAGCTTGCTTCCCATATAGATTATTCGTGATCCAGTATAATAATATGGAACATAATGAAATAGCAACATAAAATACTGCCAAACTATTAGGCGGAGAAGCTAGACATAATCCTGCTAATCTATTCAGCATAATTGCTCCAGCACACATACAAGTTATTCCTACCACATACACTCCTAGCACAGTATTCTTCATGGATGACTGAAACAGTACTCCTGTCAGCTTCTCCACTTGAATCTGCGGTATCCCAGATAGAATCATGCAAACGGATTAATTGAAGCGTAAAAATTTGTGATGTTACTTGAAAATTCATCCAGTTATCCCAATAAAGATGCAGTTGTCTGCTTCTTTTCCATATAATTATGGGCATAACAACCATTGTTATTCTGAATGTGAATATTGGTAGAATGCATGTGAAGAGGATCATGTTCAAATCTTCAGACACGTTCACGAATTGCTGATATTGATGAAGTAGTTGATTGTGAAGTGCCCAGATGTACATTAAAATTGAATATATAGTTAGTGTTTTGGAAAATAGTGCGTGAGTTTTTTCTGAAAATTGTCCCGTGTTATAGTAGGATCGGATGTTCTATTTGAATGCTAGATTAGAAAGTCACCTGGATGTAAGTTGACGAATGGAAAGATACCAAAAAGTTTCATTATTAATACTGGTGTTCTGAAGCAGTTTAGGTATTCGTTGTTTTTTCCCATTTTTGGAATTGCGTATTAAGTGTTTATTTGTGGGAGATATCTACTTTAAAAAAATTTAGGAGAATTTCATGAGGAAAAGTGATGGTCATGAAATTATACGTTAATGCCATCGGAAAATTATAGGCAGTTTTCTAGATTTCATGTCTGATAAAACAGCTATTTAAGTGCTTACCTGTCTATATTCCTATTTGAAATTTTTTGATGACTTTTTTAAAAATTGGGTAAATAAATGAACAACGGTATTGGAATTTTACCTCAAATTTACTATGCAGATAAAACCGTATATTCTTTCCATTTTTTATACACATTTTTATCTATTATTGTTGAAAAAAAACGAACATTTTAATTTTTTGTTAAGTAATAATTTCTTAAAATTATTATTCCAGTCTATTGAATTGTTTCAACACAATTAAGAAATTGATGATGGCAGCGAAAAACTAAAACAAATAATAATGAAAACATTAAAAATTCATTTTTTATCGAGATTTTTCATTTTGTTTCTCGAACAGTGTCACAACGAAGGAAATTACATCCTGGTAGGTAATTTTCCTTCGCGTCACCTCTGTTTTCCTATTTATGATGCCTTACCGAAATCATACTGGAACGATTTATAATCATGACTCCATTCACCATGATTTTTGGTTTTCTGACTTCGACTGTTTGAAGAAAAATTATCATCTGTTTCGAAACGAAAATTACTATTAAAATTAACATTTTGATTTCTCATAAAGGTTGGTGTTGGTAGGTAGATACTTTCTGTATTCATACCATAGCCATTAATTCCACATCCATTTTGCTTGTATTCGAATTTAAAATGGTTTCCTGTATTACCTTTCCCATCTGAAAAATAGGAAATAAATTTCAACGGATAGGAAATAATCACTTTTCAACTAACTTGATTACTCGTATCAATCGAAAAGTACCTGCGTCGTGAAGAAATTAGCAGATTCGCAGAATACCAGTAATATAAGGAAACACGAGCCTGCAAAAGTGAAATACGCCAAAATAGCGATTTCATCTTCTTCCACGATGATTATAAAAAGTGTATAAAAGCAGGCTACCAGAGTAACTATCATGCTCGATAGAATCATTAAAAACATAATAGAAACAGTCGAACTAAATTCTGCATTCCAGTCGTACAGATCCACCCAAAATTTCACAATTCTAATGAAGTTGTCTTCGTCATTGCTGATTATGGAATTCTAGATATTGATGATGATCAATCACTCGTTTTGAAATATATCTCTAGTCATTTTACTCGTACAATGTACATGCTTACTTTGATTAAAATTTGGGTGTTCTTCGCTACGAATATCACGAATAAACTATTAGCGATCCAGTACAGTACTATTGTAAAGAATGCCACTGCCACATACAAAAATGCTGGGATACTCGTCGATACTGTTGTATTAAGATCGAAGTATGGTTTTAAAGGTAATAGTATCAACATAGTTATTGTTATGAGGGTGACGCTCATCGAAGGAATTATGTATTTTAAAGGTGACAAATATGGGGCTTTTTGTATGCTTGTCAGTGTATCCTGAAAATAAAGTTCAATATTAGATTCATCTTCTTGAAACTAACAGGAAGTAGAACTCACCTGTAATTTTTTCCATTTCTTCAAGTGGATGTAAATTTGCTTATGACGGCCCCATGTCATCATTGGTATGAATAAATATGCAATTCTAGTGCTTATCGGTGGTAGAACTCGCACGAAGGTGTCGAATCGAAAATTTACAAGCATCAAGTTGAAATTTTTAAACACGTAAATGTACTGTTGCCCACATAATGGTATGAAAATTACTACTGAGAAGATTGTGAACATTCTAGAGATGTATAAATGTTTTGAAGTACCTGAAATGATGAAATGGAGCTTACATTTGATGTTTAACTGTGGCTAATTCGTGATAGAACTCGAATATTCACCTTTATGCGAAAATAAAAACGGAAATACTCCGAATATTTTCATAATATGAAACAAAACTTGAAAACATTTAAAATATTCGTTATTTTCGTCCATATTTTTGAAATTGAAATGCGAAAGTAAGGAACTTTGAATTTTTACGAGTTATGTTTTTTTTTAATTATTCCGTGACAAATGGGTAATTTTATCAAAACTAGATGTAATCGTTTTCGTGTTTGAACTTTTGTAAAGGTACCTAATACGTATATCTCGAAATGTATCACAAATATGTACCCTCGTTATTGAAATGAATTAATTGTTGGTGTTTTTATTTTTTGATGATAAAATGATTAACTATGCCTACCTACTTAATTTTTTGATCATTAGTACGTATAAAACATGTCTGGTCAAAGAAACAAATTTGACATTTTTTTTGAAATCTGAAGGGGTAACCCTCTATGAAATCATTATGAAATTTTGTTCTATTTAATTAATCTACTTCGTGACTAATTTCGCATAAAATACATTTTTTTGGGGGGGGGGGGAGGCAATGCATGGTATCACTTTATAGGAAATTATATGGATTATTTTTTTACATCACCCATTTCTCAAACATCTCGGGTAATTTGCAAAAAAACAAAACATGCTGAAACATTACATAATAAAATTTACTTATTATCGAATGAATTTACTTGTCTTTGTCAATTTGTGGCTGAATTCTGGCCGTATCCTTGCTTACTCACCTTTCATTACATCCTTCAACTTTTTATGATTGTTATTTATTTTATTCGCGATTTATTTTTATCGGATGTTTTCATGTAATTTGAAATTGGCATCAGGATAATGAGGTAATTATTGCCATGTGAGGTCATAGGCAATTCAACCCACTTGCAATTATCTACCCGTAATAATAAAGAACAGTTTGCACCATAACCATATGTGCTTGATTGATATAAAAATGATATATTTTAAATATTTTTCACGAATGTAAAAATTTTGGACTCCGGTATCCTGATTAAGTAGGTTATTGGGAAACTAATGAAGGTAATGTCAAGTTAGTTTCTTTCAATATACTTATTTACAATGATTGTTGGTATTCGATGATTTTCTGCTCAAGTTGATCTTGGCCCATTTTGATGAAACTGTTTCAATACGATGGTATAATTTATGAGAGCTGATGAAATCTTTAAAAAATGAATTATTTTTCCAATGGGATTAAATGTCTTCTCGGATGATATTTTATTCATTTTTATTTTACCGATAATGTTGTCTGGCGGTTTAAAGTCATGACGTCGTATAACGTTAGTTCAGGTTTGCTGACTTCTATGGTGTGAAGAAATATTTTAATCTAGCACAGAACAAATGAGGCATATTTGTTTGAAAATGATTAAATAAATATGAAATTATCCAGTGCACCAAGCTTTACCAATATTCAGGGTGTTTTATACCTAATGTACCTCCTTCAATCCAGCAAGTAGGCCACCTACCCTGAGTCTGATAATGTATATTTTCTTATCTTTTGAATAGCGGGGGACAATCATTTTTTGCTCGGTAATTTTTATTACTACCCTTCTTTTAACTCACTCACAATGTCTCTACACAACAAGTGTCCTTTCGTCCGAGCTGCGCGCGCAACACAAGTTTTCATAGTATGGCAACGCAGTATTACCAAGTAGGTACAACATGTTTGTACTACGCTCCTATTTTTTACCAGCCTGTTTACTCGCTTGGGATGTCTCGACACAACAAGCGTCCTTTCGTCCAAGCTGCGCGCGCAACGCATGTTTTTTCCGTAGTATGACACCGCAGTGTTACCAAGCAGGCGAAACATGTTCAGTACTCGTAACTCCCAATTTTTGAGAAAATGTTTTTTTTTTTCATGTTACAGTATTTATTCTTCTATGTATGTCTGCGCGAGTGTATCATCACTAAAAAGGGTTAAATAAATCAGGTAAAAAGATTTAAAACCACCCTTTTTAAAACTTGTTTACCTTATTTATTTTAAATGTGTTTTTAAGGGTGTTCGATACTATGATTTTTTCGGGCTCATAAGAGGTTCATGAAGGACATATATTATATAAAAACGAAATTCAGTGAAAATTATTAAAAATGTTGTAGAAACAGTTCAAATTTTGTAAGAATGTTGAAAACTTCTATAAAAAGTATCAAACATATTTTTAAATCCCTGCCCTGGACCCCCTCCCAGACATTTTTATTCCCATACAACACATGAAAGTTTAATACATAGGATATACTTTTGCTCTTCCTGCTATGTCCAACTGAAATGCACATTCCAGTCCGACTTTATGTAATTGTAATTTCAAAGAGTCGGACACAATGTTATCATGTCTCGTGAAATGTCTAAAGCTAAATTCTGAAATAATCTAAATTTTTCCAAGTTCATAAATCACTTGACCAATTATTAAAATTTTTCAAAATCAAAATGTCAAAAATTCTGACATTTTCCAAGTTTACAAAATTGTTTGAAATCTGAAAAATTAAGTCCAAAAAATCTGTTTGACAAAATGCCGAAAAGTTGAAGTGTTATCTAAAAATCAGCATGATCTCTGAAATCTTCCAAGTCCAAAAGATGAATGGAAATCTGAAAATTTTTCTAAATTCAAAAAAGTGATAAAATGCCTAAAAATCAGCGTAACGAAACATCGTGTTGGAATTTCGTGACGATTTTTTGTAGATATGGTCATAGCAAAATCATAGATATCTTATGCTAATAGTCATAATACCATAAAAATTGTTGATAGCATAGGCAGTCAAAAAGTTACAAATCAATCATCAATATCAAAAATTGTTGATTTCTTCAAAAAAATTATTTACGCAACAACATGATAAAAGTGGTCATAAAATTGATGAAAATCTTCAAAAATGTTGTTGAAATTTTAAAAATCGGTAAAAGTATTGTAAAAACTAATAATTTTTTTTTAATTATTAAAAATGAAGTTAAAATGTCTCAAATGTCCAAAAAAATGAATATAAACTATGTTAAAGTCCAAAAAACCATAATAAGTTGTAAAAATTATGAAAATATTCCTAAAAATCGATGAAAAATGCTGTGAGAGTGGTTAAAAAAAAAGTTGTAATGTTCATCAATTTTCATAAAAAATCAGTAAAAGTTATTTGAATGCCCTTGGGACTGAGCTTGCTCTCGCGGGCCTTGGATACACACTTCTACTTGGAATGGATTGCCTATTTTCCAGATTGAAGGAGACATTTTTGAAATTTTAATGACGAGTGTAATTTAAAAATAATTTCAATAATTTGTTTACCTCTTGTAATATTAGGGCATTTGATTTACAAGAATTTCCGATCAACAGATTCTCTCGTACTCGTGTCACCATCTGTGAACAAAATTTATCAACAATTAGAAATTAATGGGGTGTGTACTTATTCGTAACTATTGATGATTTACTTACTTGATAGTGAAATGTATTACCATTTTCACAAAACACTATTATGATGAAAACTTCAAACATGGCCGAAGTGAAGTGAATGAAATCACTCCATTGATAATCTTGAAAAATCAAGATATAACAAAGCGAATACAAGCTTAGGGCAAAATTTACTGTGCTGGATGACACGAATACTAGAAAGAGAATGGAATGAATTGAATTGAAATCTTTTCTCCATTCTATGAAATCCAACCAAAGCAAAAGCAACTGCTGCATGGTTTCATTTCGTTCATTTACTATTGCTTTCTATGTCATGCAATAAAATTAAACAAGTTAGTTTTGACTCGAAAACTTATATGTAGAATCATCAATAGAACTTACATGAATCATGCGTTGAAATTTCTGTAATACTATTACAACGAATAAACAATTTGAATACCAATACGTTAGTATTAGTTGAAGAATTACTCCTAAATAGAATAGTGCTGATAGATCTGTAGTAAATCCTGTGTAATTATGCACAGGGGATGTTATTATCACCCACATTGTACCAATGATACCCATCCATCGAATTTTCACTTTTTCTGGTACCAAAAAAGGAACTTGTTCAATATTTTCAAATTTTTCCTAAAATGTTTTTATAACATGCAAATTAACTGGGGAAGGAAAATCGTTCTAAATAGGTATACCAACTTGAAGTTTTTGCCATTTATTCCAGTGACTATATAGACGCTGGCTTTTATTCCAAATCACAAAAGGAATGCTAATTAAGAGAATTCGCGTTGATAAACCTAATAAAGCTCTTATGAAAATTATGAAATTAAATTCATAAGATATCTGATCAGCCATTTTCATAATAAAATGCAGCTCTCGGGTCAGCATCATTAGGTAATATACCATTGAAAATAAAGCGATGATTTTTGAAAACAGTAGATTTTTTGAATACTCTGTGTACCAAAAAGAAGTAAATACCATATGAATAATTATATTAAAAATTGGCGTTTCTTTTTCTCAAGTTGTTATATTCACCCGGATGTGAAAAAATGAATGGAAAAATTCCAAATATTTTCATGATGTGTAATGTTATCCTAAAACACTTGAAATATTCATTTTTCTCGTTCATCTTGCTACAGTAAATAAAATTACAAAAAAAAATTTGAAATAGTGTTTGCGTAGTTTGGTATAAATAATTCTAGCTCACTTTGATGATTGTTTACATCAAATGAAATGAAATTTCATTCTATGACAAGATTTTTAACATTTTGTTCAGCAATGTGGGTAGATAATTTTTAAATTATGCTGTATTATTTTACATCCTGGTTACCCTCTTATCAGCATTCTTTTTTTCATAAATATAATTTGTTAAATTACCGGGGATCCAGGATACATCGTAGTTATTTATTATTACATGAACAGGCTTGAATTAATATCGGGTTTTAAAACAGTTTATAGGTATAATTTTGAAAATTCATGATGGTGATTTTACACGATTGGAATGTTGAATCAAATTGTTTCATGATATGAGATATTTGATCGCAAATGTTGAAATTGAAATTGAAAAACTGTTATAATAATCGGATGATTCAAAGTTATGACACAATTTGAAATTGATTTTGGTTTACTGATTGTAATGACGAAACAGAAAGTACCCACACTTCAAAAAATTACACTCAACATACTCGTACATAATTCACTCCAAAATGAAAAAAAATTTCGAAAAGAAGATGAAGTTTTGCTTTTAATTCAGCTTTTAAAAATCTTACATTCACTTTGGAAAATTAATATCTATTGTTTCTTGTATTTGTATTGCCATCTGATAGAATACATAAAATACTTGGCTTATCTACCACAAACATTTTTTTTTATTGTGATTTTTTGACTCATCCATTTGAAAATTGTAGGGGCTATTCAACTTCAAACATAAATAAAATTTGAAAAAATTCTCAAATTTTCAGATGTATTTTTTTTTTAAATTTCACTTTGTTTCTTCAGTAAATCTCTAGAATAGAAAATGAAGAAACTTCATACAACTTGACGAAAAATTATATTTTTATCAAAAAATCAAGTTTTAATTAATAATACATCGAGAATACTGCATGATATGGGCTCTCCATAAATCCATAATTCGTTGCATAGTCTTTCATCTGAATCTGTTTTAGTCCGTACATACATTCTCAATGAATTACTCTACTTTGGCAGAAATTGTTTCAACACCACCAAAAAATTTACAGCTGTTCCTAAAACCTAAAAATAATCAATTTGAAAGCAACTAATAAATTATTGGAATTATTTAAAAATGAAGAAATATAAAATATTATACTACCGAACAGATCATCGAACGATTAAGTGCAACATATCCGTATAAAGTAACCTGGGGATTATTAGTCTCGATTGTTTGAAGAAATGAAAGTATCTGACGATTGTCATCAAAAAAATAAATGCAATGAAGAATACCTTTCTATAAATTATTTTTCACAAATTTTACTCACCGTTTGTAACACTTTTCTATTCTTGTTATTTACGTTTTCACAGAGTAATATTTCTCTCAAATGGTATACCATCTGTAAAATATGAATTAGTTGTTTTTGAATGATGATTAATAGAAATACTCGTACCTTATAAATTATAGCAAGTTTTTGTGCAAATCGAAAATAAGCTAAAAATAGATCCATAGTCTCACTCACACTGTTGGTGGCTGAATTTGCAGATTCGCAAAATATTATTAAAACCACTGTATTAATTATAACGCCGCAAAAATATGAAAAGCTGATGCTTTTATCAGCATAATTAATGAATAACAGTGCACAAAGGAAAGCTCCAATAACTCCGCTGTTGAAAACTAGGCAAAATATATACAAGAATAGAATGAAATGGTTGCTGATGAATTCCTCGTTCAGATCGCATAGCATTTTCCATAAATTGATTAGTCGACGTAGGTCCACATCTCTTCCTTTTCTTACGGCTTGCTATTGAAAAAGCAAAATAAATTGGTAGTCATCGATTCTGCGTATATACCGGGTGACTCATTTATAAGATTGATGGTTTTAAAAATGCAAAAGAAATACTTTGACTGTAAAAATCTCTAAAAAGTCGATGCTACTTATTTAAAAAATTCGTGTTTTCTTCATTTTCAAAACCATCGACTTTGTGTTTTCTATAAACATGGATTTTTTGGATAAACTAAGTGCGCTACGAAAAAAATGTGAGGGATAAAAATTGTGAGCTTGAAATTCTCTGTTTCTAAAGAACTAATATATTTTTTTTCGAGGGGCCTTTCTTTTCGAGATTTTTGCCGTCAAAGTTGTTTCACTTTTGAAATTGTGGATTTCGTAAGTTTCCCGTAAACATGGATTTTCTGGCCAAACTCAGGCTGCTACGAAAAAATAATCTGCCCACATTCCCAGGGGCGTAGTCATGAACCGAATTTTCAGATCACATTCCATAAAAAAATTACATCGGGAAACTAATCAATTTGAACATGACTCACAAAATTAATAACTCGCAAAAAATGTTCTGTTCGACGTTGTAAATCGTAATGAAAGAAATTCTACATTTTTAACTGAAGATAAACATCAGCTGTGATGGGTGGGACCTACCTTCCCGAATGTAAACGACAGGATCCGACACAATCCGAACCCAAACGAATTCAGCAACTTACCCAAAACCAGTCAAACAACACTAACTCGCCAAAAACTGGTTTGACAACTTCTTAGCTTCCC